>OX419585.1:6037583-6166400 GCA_948473455.1 Teleiodes luculella
TTCAATTTTTATTTTTAAATGCATATATTTGGATATCAACTCTCAAAATATACTCAAAAGATGAAATCACGATAAAAGCAAACATAAAATTATTAATCTTTTTCCATTATATCACCTCACTTCCTTAGACGAATGTTAACTGCAGTCAAAGAATTGAATTGAATTAAATTAACAAACTTGAACTTTAACAAAAACAAACGGCAATTAATTCGTAATTAGTGACGGAATCAAACATACCACTAAACAATAGCATCATTCCATTGTATTTTACATCTTAATTGGATAATTAACTTTTATAATTAAAGTCATTTAGGTATATATTATGCTTATCTATCTACTAGAATATTAACTTATCATACAACTTTCAGAAAGAATACATGGTTTATTAAAATTATGTAATTAACAACTTCATTTAAAAGATTACTGCGTTGGTTTTTGCAATATTAAACATGACATTTTAAATATTATTTACTTATGAAAAGGTGATTGATAAACGGTACGCAACAATGTTATAAAGACGTCGTCATGCCTATCATAGTTAGGTATTTTATTTGAACATCGTTTTATACTAAATACTCAAAGTAATGTGTGACAAGTTCACATGGAATACATACAATCTAGTATAAACATGAAGTAAAGGTCTTTTAAAATTGCAAAACACTCATCACTTTAAAATTTCATAATTATATTATTGAAAAGGTCAGTTGTGCTTTGAAATTACCGATAAATAGCTAAAGAGTATTAAAACATACTCAAACCTGCCATGTTGTTTTGAAACAGAATACCTATACTTACACATGAAAATCTAACTATACGTTTTCTCGTGATATTCTAGGAGACAAATAATAAGTTCACTATTATTTATCACAAAATATTACCCAGTTATAGTATATGTATGTATATTTGAACTAAGCTATGAGTTTAGTGAAAAATACAGAATCAGAATAAATAATAAGCCTATTTATAATGTTTAGTTTTGGTCTGGCCTATATCGCCTCTTCACTTGACAATCGATCTTTAACATAAGCGAGCATGGACAATTACCTTTGTGACATGAGCTACAAAATATTCTAAAATTTTTCCATCCAAGAGATAAACAAGTAATAATGCGCATGATCTTGGAACATAAATCAAAATCAAATGCATGATCGTCCACACAGCAGCAAAGGACGACGAGAAATCTGCATAAGCACGTCATTTCCATACCCCGCCGTCGTGTTTGTTATTTTTATTTACGGCCATCCTTGAGCTGCGAAATATGCTTAAAATAAAGCCATGAAACGTGACGGGGATTTTTCTCACTGAATATTTCTTAGTGAAACTACGAGTAATGAATCAAAGTTACTAGGTTGCCTTTACCAGTCAGATACTGGTTATTATTACAAAATGTTATGTTTAAAATATTTTGATAGTAGATTCTTTAAAAACTTGAACCAAATAATTTAAAGGATTTATTAAATCTGAGAGTATACTACTATTCATACATAAAATTTACTTAAACGTAGGAATTCCATTTAATATAATGATTGTTTTTCTACACAGCACACGCGCAGTTTCAAAACCAAGGCTTTGGCAACCAAGGAGCTTTTGGCACCCCGAATAGGCAGAACCAAAATCAGTATCAGCAGAATCGACAGCAAAACCAATATTCCCAGAATCAGTACCAGCAGAATCAATATTCCCAGAATCAATATCAGCAGCAGTCCGCCAGACAGTCAGCCGGCTCCTGTCGGGAAGCGAACGAACGGTCCCCTGTGTCTGGAAGTTGTGACAGATATATTGAATGTATTGTAAGTACACCATTCTATTAAGATTTTACATAAGTGTACGGCTTTTCTAGTCACTTTTTATTCAACTTATTAGAAATATCAACTTTTTTTCATAGCTGTTACCATTATTTTTAAATAGGTATATTTAAATAACGTACTGATATACTACTTGATTATAACTTAAGCTCGTAAAAATAAAAAAGAGCTTTTCTGTAGAAATAAAATTAGCTTAGAAGTAATAATAATAAACAATCCATTCCATTTTCTTGATGTAATTTGTCACATCAGTTTATTTTTAATCGCAATGCATTACTTTTGCATTTATAATATTTGTAGGAGTCGTTGACCAAACAGAAAATGTTAAAATCTCATGTTGCATTGATGGAAATGAACAAAACGTACAGCTTAGATTACAAAAAATACAGTTATTTATGACCAGTTACGGTCACTTCCAAATTAGGCAAATTTTTACTAAGAAAAGACATCAACGCGCTCACTTTGTCAGCAATGTCAATTTTAAATTTTATTTGTTTTTTTTTTTCACGTCAGAATGGCACGGCGGAGGAGAAGCTCTGTCCGGACGGTCTCCTGTTCAACCCCAACGTAAACTTCAACGTGTATCCGTGCCAGTACCCCAACGAAGTGCAGTGCCTCGAACGATCTTCATTGCGTAAGTTACATTTAAGATCATATTTCACAGATGCTGGAAATGTGATATGGCATTCCAGTCCAGCCATATAACGTGCTTCTATACTGTAAAATAACTTTTTTTCCACAAGCATTCAAGACATATAATTTTAAGTAAAAAATTGAGTCCCGTACACTTTAGTAATAATAAGCCTTTAGAATAAAAGTTATTTGAAAGTATAAAAACACGTGATAGGGGGCTGCACTTATGAACTTGTACTATACAAGCTGTCACATCAAAATCTATGTCACATCACAGGCAGGTTGCTATAACTCCCGTGCCACGCATGCCGTCCTTCTTTCTGACGTTTTCCCCACGCCTTTGGTTTCCGAGGTTTATCACTAACTAGCGACCCGCCCCGACTCCGCACGGGAAAATGGTTATTGTGGGTTATCCTTCAGTATATTATGCATGTATTATACATATAAACCTTACTCTTGAATCACTCTATCTATTAAAAAAAACCGCATCAAAATCCGTTGCGTAGTTTTAAAGATTTAAGCGTACAAAGGGAGGGACATAGGGACATAGGGACAGAGAAAGCGACTTTATTTTATACTATGTAGTGATATATTAAGTTTATTTTTTTATTAAGTCCCGTACCTAAATCGTATATTCCCTATGGCACATAATTTATTTAATCAAAATCATTTGATTTGTATCTGCAGTATACTCGTACTCACGAATGAATAATAGAATAGAGACAAATTAACTCGATATTGATAAATTTATTCTTGGTTTATTTAAAAAAATACCTCTGGTTTATTTAACGATTTCGCTTAAACTTAAGTCCTCATTAAGATAGAAAAAACTATGCATAATATACAAATCAACACATCTAATTAAAGCTAAAAAGCAGACAGCTAAATGAACAGAAAAAAGGACAAAGAAATCGCTTTATTTCCAGAACCAGCTCAGCCGACAGACGACTGCCCCCACCAGTTCGGGATATTCAGAACGGGGGACTCGAGGAATTGTGGGGGCTTCCGCAACTGTGTGAACGGAGTGGGGTACGACCTGACCTGTCCCGAAGGCCTCGCGTTCAGCTCCGAGACCTACCGCTGCGAATGGCCGGATGAGGTCGCCGATTGTGACGCAGAAGGTAGGACCTTCAAATGAGTTGCTTATAAAGAAGGTCAACTTGTTTACTTGTTTCTATATTTCTAAATCTTAAACGTAGATAGATTATCGTGGCCAAAATCCTATGTTTGACTTGTTGATAGATACGATGAAAGCTTTATTCACTATAATTAATATTTTGAACCAAATATTTTTTTATTATTCCCAATTATTGTTTGCCCGATCGGGGGAAAGAACTATATATCAGTTTGTAAAAATGTACGTATTGAATAGATGCAATGCCTGTGGTCCATTTTTCCGGCGAATTTTACTCTACAGAAGTCAGAGCTCTTTTTGTACTCGCCAGAAACAATGGTTTACATCAGTAAATATAAAAAGTAAAAACATAAATTATTCTAATTTCTTTGGAATTGGTGGTTTAGCTGATCGCAAAAGCAACAACAATTTTATGTGTTTTTTTTCTTCCAGCTTTTCTCGGTTTCCGATGCCCGGCGGTGCCAGAGTCGAAAGAGCTTGGACCACCGGCCGGCTTCAGATTTTACAGGTAAGTTTTTATTATTTGTTCTATCGTTATATACCGAACATAAAAACTAGACTAGTACATTAGTGCTGCTTGCTTATCGTGTGGTTTCAAGATTAACCTACCTCACAAACCTTGGTGCCGGAATTTTAGAACCGCCTTAGGCTTCCGACATGGCTCCATTAACGATTACATCCGTAGATAGTAGTCGGGAACAACGGCTTTACATGCCTTCCGAAGCACGAATCATCTTACTTTTCGGACAATCAGGTGATTCAGTCAGTACTAATGAATTATTTATGATACAAACGACATTGAGGATAAAATACCAAAATATTTTTTTCATAGTTCATGAAATTTAAACACACAAGCAAATTGTTCACGGAAATAGATTTATTGACGAAAATAATTTATGTAAATTATTATTTATTTCACCTTAAAAGATTGTTCATAGGTGACATTTACACCCAATAGGATTCAATTATAATTAAGTGCCGCATTCCGTGAACAAAGAAGTGAGGGATCGTCTGTTATATTGATGTAATGTTGTGGAAACCAGTTGCCTAATAGCTGCGGTCACCAGCCGGTCACAAAGTAAATGCCAGCAGATGTGACCTTGCGGTTACATAACTCGTTAAAGATAAACCTAGCATTCGTTATGTGTCGTCTCGTATCTTCTTTATGAGACTAGCCTCGTTATGCCCTTTTACCGGTAACCGCGCTACACAATACAAATATATTTTGAGATTTGAACTTCAAGAGAAACAGAATGCTATGTTTATTCACCACTGTGAGAATATGCGTAATTTTTACAGTGAATCTTTTTGACCTAAAAATTTACTTGACAAATCTCTGATGCGGGACAAACTTTCAATGCCCTATTTTACCAATTCGTAATGCTTGCTAGCTTGCTTATTGTGTGAGGTTCGAAATCTATCTCACAAATCTTGGCGTCACAATTATTGACCCGGCTTAAACATGTGACATGGCGCACATCCGTAGATAGTACAGGATGGGACCAACTTTACGTACCTTTCGAAGCACGGAATCACCTTTCTTTTGGATGACACTTCATTGTTTCATTTAGCCTGTAATATCTTAATCTGAAATTTCCGGCCTGAAAAGAGACCGGAGATTCGTCATTAAATAAGCTTTTGACTTCATGACAGAACACCTCATATGAAATGCCTTGAATTATTTAGATCGGACGCGGACTGCCAGAAATACTTCATCTGCATCAACAATCGGCCGCGCGCCTTGTCCTGCGGGGGCGACAATGCGTTTGACGAGCTGACATCAACATGCGTGGGCGCAGACGAGGTGGCCGCCTGCCCGGCTGAGCTGCGGTCCGCCGCCGCTGCCTCGAGGGATGCAGAGAAACAGCGCCTAGCCAAGCAAATACAAGTCGATGCTATACCGCCACAGAACAGAAGAAGACAATATTAAATTATATCTATTTATCTAGATAGAAGTTTGTTACCTTACAACACTGTTTGTTAATGAATTTTAATTAAATATAGCAAAAGTACCCTATGTTCCAATACTGTATTCTTTAATATTAAGAATAATACTCGAAAAAATTACAATCTTCAATGTTTTCAAGATAGATTTTTATTAGTTAAGCTGAATCTAAAATGCAATAAAATTCATACTTCAACTTAGCTTCGTATGGAAGGTTTACAATGAAAATACCTGTCTACGTTATTAAAAGAATACCAAACTCTTGTTTGTTTGAGGTTTTTGCACTTGCGATCGCATAAAAGACCCGGAAAAATATTCCTGGGAATTTCTAGTTGTAACTATTGAGTTCAATTTTGTTAAGTTGAAAAACATAAAGTTCCTACGAACAAGAGCTCAAGTCTCCGTATTCTCCCCTAGAATATATGTCGATGATACAATATATTATATATTCCAAAAAAAATCTAATTAGCTTCGTATGGAAGGTTTACAATGAAAATACCTGTCTACGTTATTAAAAGAATACCAAACTCTTGTTTGTTTGAGGTTTTTGCACTTGCGATCGCATAAAAGACCCGGAAAAATATTCCTGGGAATTTCTAGTTGTAACTATTGAGTTCAATTTTGTTAAGTTGAAAAACATAAAGTTCCTACGAACAAGAGCTCAAGTCTCCGTATTCTCCCCTAGAATATATGTCGATGATACAATATATTATATATTCCAAAAAAAATCTAATAGGTACGTCGGAAAGTTCATACCACACCGCACTGCTCCAAAATCTGATGGTAGACACGATTAAATCTGCGATGTTAATCGTGATATGTTTTAAAATGTTTAATAACCAGTTAACATGCCTATTTGGCATTCGATTCAGCTTACCAATAAAGTGAACTTGTAAATTTTTAAAGAGCAACAGATGACCTCACCCGCTCTTTTGCGTGACATTAATAAAACATTTTGCTAGTCTATTAGGAGTCAATGTTTTAAATAAACTATTTTTGTACATACTTTGGAATTGAATATAAGAATACTTCTTTAAGTAGAGTTTCTTTTATTTTCAACTAGCTTACCGCCGCAACTCCGCCCGTGAGAATGAAGAATATTATTATTTTTTTTGTTTGTTTATTTTATTACAATAAATATTGTAATATTCTCGTGATATAAGGTAGTCTATCATCTTTCCCAAGGTCTATTCTATCAAACAACAAATACCAAGCTTCATCAAAATCGGTTGTGTAGTTTCGGAGCCTATTCAATTATTAGGTAATGTTTTTACACCTTTGGTTACATTACTGGAGTACATTGGTGGTTACATTAGTGAGGATCCCTAATTTAATATAGCCTAAAATATAATATAGCTTATGTTTCGGAGCCTATTCAATGCAAACAAACAATAATATTAGTTATGCGTTAATAATCCTTAAGTTGTTTAAGCTAACATTTCCATTCATTATGTTGTCCCCACCATGAGGTCCGAGCCTACCCTTAATTCAGGGTGAACAAGTCTTATTCGACCACGCTGGCCCAGTGCGGGTTGGCCAATTTCACACTCATCCTTTGAATTTCTTCGTAGGTGTGTGCAGCGTGTCCTCACGATGTTTTTCTTCACCTTAAGAGCGTCCAATAAACGTACATATGAATTCGGAAATCGAATACACATTGGTACATGCCGTGGCTTGAACCACTGAACTTCCGAATAGAAGTCAACAGCCCTAGCCAATTGGCCACCGACGCTCTACTATTAACTATTAACGTGGATTTAGAGGATCACAAAGGTTTTACTTTAAACGAATTATTTATAAATTACATAATATTTTCATTTTTCTTATATAAATCGTATCTGGTAAACCTTTGCTTTGAAACCCACCAAATATTTATAGACGAGGAAATACTTTCGTCTATTAGATATCACATAATATCAAAAATGTTGTTTGATGTTTGATGCCTTTAGATAGGCATCATTCTAACAACCAGTATCATAAATTAGTTTATAATTTGGTCGAGTTATAAATCAGTAATCAAATGATCATGATAATTACACAATTGCTCATTGTCTTAATTAAAAACCACAATTTGATCACTACTTTTAGTATAAATTCTGATATCAAAAAGAAAATAGTATCATTCTTTCATCGTCTTCCGGCTAAGGAAAACATTAGCAAATCAACAACATGTTTAAGTACCTTTCCTTGGCTATTTTACTCGGAGCAGCTTGTAAGTATAATTTTAGACTTTTTTCTTGTTAAACTCATCTTCTGTAGAGTTCTTAAGACTTTGACAATTAAATTCACTGTGCAAAGTGATGCTTAGAACTTTGCCCCTAGCAAAATCAGATGAAACTGGATAAAATGAATCGTTCTTCTAAAAAAAATACTATATTCCTTCTAATCTTTGAGTAATTTTTTAAACTTTTTTCTTATCTTTTAGACAACATAAAGTAAGAGGAAATATTATATATTCAGTTAATTCCTTTTTTCTCTACTGTGCTAATGATGACAACTATATTATGTCTCTTCCGTTTCCAATAGGCTACGTGCAAGCGGAAGGCCTAGCAGCTAGCTCCATCTGCAAGTCGCGGAATGCCTACTACCCCATCCAGGCAGAATGTGACGGCTACATCGAGTGCAAAGTAAGAATAAATAGTGTAGTCGAATTTTAAAGAAAGGATTTTATACCTATTAAAAACAAACTTCTTCGGTGGTTATTCGCTTTCCAGAGTCATGATCGTTAAACGGCGATATACAATGTATATCTACAGGTGTACAATTTACGTACTCCCAGTTAAGAATAACTTCGAGAACGGGCACATCTGGTGCACAATAATATGTGGTATCACCCTTGTTCCACCCTTGTTTTTCACTACATATTGAAGTTGCTGAATCTTTAAAAATATTTGAAAAATTATGGAACGCTAAAACCATATCACTACACCGCTCTTCCTCTAAGAAATTCGGTTTAATTTAACTATGTGTTATGATTCTTTCAGGACTACCATGCCAATGAGATGCTCTGCCCCGACGGGCTGCACTTCAACCCTCGGGCCATCTTCCCCGACTACCCCTGCAGCTACCCCTCTGAAGTGTCTTGCGAAGGCCGTGGTGCTCCACGTAAGTCTATCTTCGACTTTGACAATGTCTAGCAAAAAAACTATAGGGAAGAGAAGAAGCCTGTTTGGGGGATATAGGATTTTGCACTGCAAACTTCAATCGCCTATGTAGTAACAATTTGTGTTGTACTACTAGTAGAGTAGGGATCGGGGTACCGGTGTGTTTTTTTTTATTTACCTACGCTTTGTTGTTGCAAAATCGACGTATCAAGCTTCACCGGACTCAATATGTAGTGTGGATGAATGCATAGTAGTTTAGTTGCACGTGACCAGTAATAAATATGTAATTTAAGAGATTGGATGTAACAAATTTTCAGATTCTAAAGATCCAGGACCTTTAGCAACACAGAATATTGTGAGTTCCAAAGATACAAAATAGTTGACAGCCCCAAAGAGTTCAAAGAGTTCAAAGAGTTCAAAGAATTTATTTTTTAACTTTTGGACATTATTACATCACTTAGTTATGTCATTTAAATTATCTTTTCTGGCGAGTTCAAAAATTTGGCTGTCTTCTGTGGAGAAGAGCTCGCCGAAGAAACTCCACAGGCGTTGCATCTTTTAAACATATTTTTATAGTTATTATGATAATAATTACAAATAAATAACAATGTTTTGTAAAGTACCTACCCCGTAGCCTAGTTGGTAGTACACCTGCCTACAAAGCATAGGGTCCCGGGTTCGAATCCCGTCCAGAGCAAACATTCGTGTGATGAGCACGTCTTATGTTTGCCGTGTGTATGTATATGGTTGCTGTATATTTATATATGTTTGTAAATGCTGTCTGACACCCATAGTACAAGCTCTACCTAGTTTGGAGTCCTGTGTGAGATGTCTCACATATCATTATTATTATTATTATAATTTTCCCAATTTTCAGAGCCCGCCAAGCCGACCGCAGACTGCCCGCACCAATACGGTTTCTTCCCGTCGCCGTTGGCGCGGCCAGACAACTGCGGTCAATACCGCATGTGCGTGGACGGCCAGGCCATGGAGATGATGTGCCCCCCTGGCCTCGCCTTCAACCCTGAGAACACCCGCTGCGACTGGCCCGAACTAGTGCCCAGCTGCCATGCTGAAGGTAATTGCATTTATGTGTTATTTCCATAGATCAAATACATAGCCGACGCACGGTACTTCACGCGCCATTCTGGACGGTACAAATGTACCGTCCAGAATGGCGTGAATTTCTCTATACTATATTAATTGAACGGAAGTTCTATAATGTAAGAGACAGCTCACCGCTTTAAAATAAGAGAAGATTTAAGTTATCTCTTTGGTATTCGTTTATTGGATCATACCCAATCAATCACATGACTTTAGCGTGAATATTCCCGTCATATATTTTTACATTAAAAGACCTCCGTTAAATGGATATATTTGCTATGATACAATGTTATTCCAAAATAAATGAAGTGAAAATATATAGAAATAACTTTTTCTTGTTATTAACAATATTTTTATACAATATTTCAGAGTACCTACACTTCAAGTGTCCTGCTGCCCCCCTCGGTGAAGATGGCAAGCCCATCGATGTGGTCAACTACGCGTAAGTAGTTTAAAGTGCCTCATAAGAGTCGCGCTGTGTCTGTGCCTACCTGCCGTTCTGATCTGTTTCGTGTCTTCTGTTTAACCTCCTTATACGACGCAACAACAAACTACTCCTTTCCTAATTTGGTCTTCTAGGTTGCCCTCACTTCCCTTTATACAAAGCCTTTACATTTCCATCAATTATGTTTTTGTAGAATCATACCTAACAACTTTGCCTTTTTGTCTGCAATAACATTCTAATTATTCCTTTCATTTTTTTTAGTAGACCTTCTTCATTATTATCGTGGTGGATGAGGGCCTGACTTTGTTCATTCTGATTTGCAGATTTTTCGTTTTTGTTGACTTTGTGTATATCAGTTGTTTGACACCCATAGCACAGGCCCATCAAAGAGAAAAATAACTTTAATAGTCCCATAGTGTAACTATGACAGGTCCTACCAGGGACGACGTTAAAAATTGGTCCCCTAGTTGGTTGGTTACCTAGTTTGCGGTCAGGTGGCCGTGAGTGAGATGTCCCCTCATATACAGGGCGTCCCACGGCTATGCCACATGGAGGGAAAGTACCTTAAATATTGTAGGTAGAACATTTTACTGAAAGAAGACATTATTTTATTTCTAAAAACTATTCAAACTGCATTCATACATTTTTTAATAATTACATGGTTGAACCGGGAATCGAACCCGCTATACGAAAAAAAAAGATCCTGTAGTTTTTTTCATACCAGTCAAAAGGCTTCATCATAAGGGTTATTTTTTGCTAAATAACATAGTGTCAGAAATAAAAGGAAGACTATGTATTTTAACATTTTTAATACAAAATTTATCAATTTTATCAAATGCTCAAAATTACGCAGTTGAATACAAATCACACTCTTTATTTCACTCCCTGTCGATTTTTTTAAGTTGTTGTGGTGGATATTTATAATAATACGTCTAAGGTCTATTTGTAGCTCGTGTACACTTTCGTACCGGTTCTTGTAAACTCATTTTTTTAACATAATCCCATAAAAAAATCTAACGGGGCTAGATCTGGCGATCTCGGCCGGCTACATCAAATGTTAAAATTCATAGTATTCCTTTTATTTTTGATACTATGTTATTTAGCAAAAAATAATTCTTATGATGAAGCCTTTCGATTGGTATGATAAAACTACAGGGTGATTTTTTTTTCTCGTGTAGTGGGTTCGATTCCTGGTTCAACCATGTAATTATTAAAAAATTTATGAATGCAGTTTTAATAGTTTTTAGAAATAAAATAATGTCTTCTTTCAGTAAAATGTTCTAACTACAATATTTAAGGTACTTTCCCTCCATGTGGCATAGCCGTGGGACGCCCTGTATAGTGAAATTAACATGTTTTATATTATGTTTAGGTATGAAGGTGACTGCTACGCCTTCTTCTCGTGTGAGCATGGTCATCCGCGGCTGCTCACTTGCGACTCGGGCTACGCGTTCGATGCCGCGCTGGGCCGGTGCACGGACGCTGACAAAGTTGTATGCGCACGCGCATAAATGAAAAACGAAAAGTGTTATGTTTCTTGATACCTACAATAAATATTTTCAATTTTTATTAAGTAGTTTTCTTGGTTTTATAAGCCGAAACATGAATAGTACCTAAATTAATGAAAATTTTCTCGTGTGCAATCATCATCGACCTTAAAAATAAACAAGAAAATCGTCCACATATACTTCAAAAACAAAATTACGCAATCATAGCATTTTAAGGAATATGCTTTTTTTACTCATTATATTAGGACAGGACAGACGGTCTTTTAGCTACGCTGCCTATGCCGTAGTAAAATTGCTACGCAAAGTACTACGCTCAAATAGAACTATAATCATATAAATAAATACACTTTCAAGTAAGAGTGCAAGCGATTACCAGGTTTATTTGCAGCCAAAGGGAATCCATTCTAAAAGCAGTGTGAAAGCAAATTAGACAATTGAAGCGGCAAAAATACCTTTATATTGCAAAGTTGTTTTTGCTGCCGCTCTACGACCACAAAGTATGTATTTATCATAAAAGGAGTAGGTACAACAAAAGTTAGCACGTTACTTGAGAGAGGTCATAGAATAGAATATAGTAATAAATTACAAGAACACATTTCACAGCTATAAACGTGTACAAACAGGCGGCCTTATAGCGGCACAACAGTAAATGTATATGACATGAGGATGTGGGAATATTACTTCCTGATATTTTAAATAATTTGCCTTAAGAATTACAGGGGAAATTTTTGTGTACATTGAAATATAGGTATTTATATAAGAGAATATTAAGATCTTTTTATATTCCAAACGGTGAACGTAGGTGCTCCCTCACCGGGAGCATTCGCGTGTAATGTAACGTTACAGATTGTAGAATTACTTAGTGAAGAAGAACAGAGCACATTGCAATAATGTTACTCCCTCACCGGGAGCATTCGCGTGTAATGTAACGTTACAGATTGTAGAATTACTTAGTGAAGAAGAACAGAGCACATTGCAATAATGTTACATTACACGCGAATGCTCCCGGTGAGGGAGCACCCTAAGTTATTTTATATTATGAACGCAACAAAATAGCATTCAGCGTTTCACACATAAACGTTACAAGGTTTTACATGGGAGCGTCTTGTGTATTTTTTCTGAATGTAATTTTTTGTTTTGAGTAAATAAATAGATAAAAAAATTGATAATAATATGTGGGACATCTCACATACGGCCATCTAACCCCAAACTAGACAGAGCCTGTACTATGGGTGCCAGACAGCTGATATACATACATATATAAATATACAACATCCAGACACAGGGCAAACACAAGTGCTCATCACACGAATGTTTGCCCTGGGCGGGATTAGAACCCGCGACCCTGTGCTCAGTAGGCTGACGTACTACCAACTAGGCTACGAGGCCATCAAATGATTTAATATTTAATCGAATAATCAGACAACAGAGGTCCATTTGGGTCCATTCTGAGTAATATGATTTCTTAATACTCGTAACTATGTTAGTAATACAATAATCTATCTATATCTGAACGATCGGCGTGTCAGTAAAAAGATTTGTTTTTTTTTAAACTGATTGTAGGTGATAGAGGGAGTATGTCTGGAACTACTGTACGGATTTTAATGAAACTTTACAATAATTTATGTTATACATCAGAATAACACATAATAGAAAATACTTCTTTCCCACGGAAAAACCTGTAAACGCGGGTAAAGCTATTAGGTAATAAATTAAGACTAACTTTACGAGTCAAGTGCTGATTAGAAGTGGTATTTCTTCTAAACAGTACTCTAGCAAGATGCCTAAAAATGGGCGAGTCGTACCTCCTAGACACCGTCTTCAGTAGGGCGATCGCGAACCGTTCATCGACACGGCCGTGTCGTTGTCAGGAGGAAATCCTTCAGAGGGACGAAGAGGAGCTGAAAGAGGGTCCAAAGAGGGTCATAGAAGAGCACCGAAGATAGCAATGAGAGTGAAAACATAGACAGTCTCATCGACCTCGCTGTTTTTTCTTGCTCCATAGACGTAAACTTATTGTCAATCAACAAAAAATATAAAAATATCGTATTGAAGAAATAATTGATGGAATGATTCAAATATTAGACAAAGCATACTGCTCTATCTATCCCTTGAAAGTGTATTATAAAGTATATTTATAATGTATTGTGTCCCAAGGAAGTGTTTCCCTATTCTCGAGTTCATGAAAGGATTTTCCGCTGTTGTTTAATGCTACACATGCTAAAAAAGGAACCCTGCTGCCCATACCTGGCATAGTATCAGTATTCCATAAGCATGGGGCAACTTTCAGAATGTTTAAGTACACATAATGTATTTTCTTTTCAAATCACCCCTAAATTTTTTGAAATCAGATTTATGTTTAAGTATGATTTTATAGTAAACTAGCTTCCTGTCGCGGCTCCGCCCGCGTTAATAGTTTTTCCCATAGAAATGAGGAATTTTCCCGCGGTAAATTGTAGCTTATGTTCTAAAGTATATTTTAACTTTGTGCCAAGTTTCACCAAAATCGGTTCAGTACTTTCGGAGCATTTTCAATTATAAGGAATATTTTACGTATTTTTTTACACCTTACATTATTGAAGTTGTTGTTGTTTTTTACACCTTACATGAAATAAAATATAGCCTATGTTACTCAGGGATCATGTAACTTCCCAACAGTGAAATATTTTTTAAATTCGATTCAGTAGTTTCGCAGCCTATTCGATGTAAACAAACAAACAATCAAACCTTTCCTCTTTATAATATTAGGATAGATTTTATGTGTGTAGGTTAGGTAAGTACTAATTATGATTTATTTAAACAGAATCTGAACACAACTGACCAAGGGAATAAATTGTATTTTTGTAATTATTTTTTTACATGTAAAATTTATAAATGATTGCACTATGTAGTTTCAGGATTTTTTTAAATTAAGACAGTTTTTTTAATTTTGTGATAGTATTGCATTTTAAATACCATTACGAAGGTGATAAGGTACCTACTAAATCAGATTAAGAAGAAAACAAGAGCAGGTGTTATGTTAAATAGTATATTATTATAATATTACACCAGTTATAATTTTAAGTAGTAAATAGATAGATAGATAAAGATATAACAACAATAAATCATTTGTTGTTACTAGTCTTCTCTTGGAGCTTTATGAGTATAAAATTTAATACAATAATACTTCATTATTCTTTCATTAGTTTTCGGCTATAAATACCCCTACCAGACATCACATAAAACGTTGATTTATGCGATATACATGTCCTTTGAAAGTACTTCGATAAAAGTTTAACTTTTTTTAATAAAATCTGAAAAAAAAAACGATAGTATCAGATTAGCAATGACAAACTAAGCATGTCTGTTTACCATTATCTCTGTACATACAAAATTTAAAAGCGAGGCACTTGTCCGTGGAGTAATCACCACCTCTCTCTGTCCATAGCCAGCTTCTTGACTTCCTGGTATGACATAACCTCAACTTTTTCCTCTATTTCATCTAAAAAAGAACGTCTTAATCTTCTACATCCTCTCCTGCTGTCTATCGCTCTCTCCATTACTACCTACTTTAAAAAAATGTCATATTGTCCCAACATTTTTCCTCTTCTATTTTCCTTCGTTGAAGACGAAGTACATCACATAAATCTCTGTACACATAGATTTTCATATAGACGTTCGGGAAGGATATAGGCTAACTCTTGGCTAACTTTTGCCACACTGCGTTACAATACTTCATCCCCACGGGAAAACATCTTTAAAGCTGCGAAAAGCGCAGATTTTCCTCAATTCAATATTATTTCTTCCTGGCGCTTTTTTAGTGTTGAAATGTATAACAAAAAAATATTTAACGGTTATAAATATAAATAACATAAACAACATTTGACAGACAAGAGGCTGAAAAGAGTTCCATTATTCCTCTTTTAATATGGGAGAACCTCCGCCACAGATTAAAATCAGGGATCCTTTCAACAATTAGTATACTTTACTGAAGGAATACTTTGGTTCAAATAACAGCGAATGGCAGTTTATAATTAATATTTAGGTTTATTTTATATTAATTCATCCTCTTGGCCGTTATGATTTTAATACTACAAGCTGACGTAATACAAATCTATACAGGGCGTCCCACGGCTATGCCACATGGAGGAAAAGTACCTTAAATATTGTAGATAGAACATTTTACTGAAAGAAGACTTTATTTTATACATTTTTTAATAATTACATGGTTGAACTGGGAATCGAACCGAAAAAAGTATATTCTATCTTTGTACCAAGCTTCATCAAAGTCGGTTGTAAGTGTAGTTTCGGAGACTATTCAATTATTAGGTATGTTTTTACACCTTGGGTTACATTATTGGAGTTTAAGTAAGGATCTCTAATTTAATATAGTCTAAAATAAAATATAGTTTATGTTACCCGGGGATAGAATTTTTGAAATCAGTTTAATAGTTTCGGAGCATTTTCAATGCAAACAAACAATAATATTAGTTATGCGTTAATAAATAAACGTATTGTCCCCGCCGTGGGGTTCGAGCCTACCCTGAATTCAGGGTGAACAGGTCTTAGTCGACTACGCTGGCCCAGTGCGGGTTAGTCAACTTCATACTCATCCTTTGAATTTCTTCGCAGGTGTGTGCAGGTTTCCTCACGATGTTTTCCTTCAAGTCCGGTGAAGCTTGATTGGTCGTACCTTTTCGACACAAGCATAGGTCAATGCAAAAAAAAAAAAAAGATGTTTTCCTTCACCGTAAGAGCATCCAATAAACGTACCTACATATGAATTCTAAAATCGAAAACACATTGGTACATGCTGAGGCTCGAACCACTGAACTTCCGAATAGAAGTCAACAGCCCTAGCCAGTTGGCCACCGACGCTCTACTATTAACTATACGTGGAATTAGAGGATCACAAAGGTTTTAATTTAGATGACGTCGACTATTTATAAATTACTAGGTACATAATATTTTCATTTTTCTTATATGAATCGTATTTGGTACGAGGTGCACCCATGATGATTTGGTGAGGGTCGCGGGAAGCCGCTGGATGCGGAGATCCTTTGTGGAGGCCTTTGTCCAGCAGTGGACATCTTTCGGCTGAGATGATTATGATGATGATTCGTATTTGGTTAGCCTGCCTTTGCTTTGAAATCAACCAAATATGTATTGACGAGGAAATACTTTCGTCTATTAGATATCACATAATATCAAAAATGTTGTTTGATGTTTGATGCCTTCAGATAGCATCATTCTAACAACCAGTATCATAAATTAGTTTATAATTTGGTCGAGTTATAAATCAGTAATCAAATGATCATGATAATTACACAATTGCTCATTGTCTTAATTAAAAACCACAATTTGATCACTACTTTTAGTATAAATTCTGATATCAAAAAGAAAATAGTATCATTCTTTCATCGTCTTCCGGCTAAGGAAAACATTAGCAAATCAACAACATGTTTAAGTACCTTTCCTTGGCTATTTTACTCGGAGCAGCTTGTAAGTATAATTTTAGACTTTTTTCTTGTTAAACTCATCTTCTGTAGAGTTCTTAAGACTTTGACAATTAAATTCACTGTGCAAAGTGATGCTTAGAACTTTGCCCCTAGCAAAATCAGATGAAACTGGATAAAATGAATATTCTTCTAAAAAAAATTCTATATTCCTTCTAATCTTTGAGTAATTTTTTAAACTTTTTTCTTATCTTTTAGACAACGTAAAGTAAGAGGAAATATTATATATTAAGTTAATTCCTTTTTTCTCTACTGTGCTAATGATGACAACTATATTATGTCTCTTCCGTTTCCAATAGGCTACGTGCAAGCGGAAGGCCTAGCAGCTAGCTCCATCTGCAAGTCGCGGAATGCCTACTACCCCATCCAGGCAGAATGTGACGGCTACATCGAGTGCAAAGTAAGAATAAATAGTGTAGTCGAATTTTAAAGAAAGGATATTATACCTATTAGGAACAATCTTCTTCGGTGATTATTCGCTTTCCAGAGTCATGATCGTTAAACGGCGATATATATACAATGTATATCTACAGGTGTACAATTTACTCCTAGCTCCTAGTTAAAAATAACATCGAGAGCGGGCATATCTGGTGCACAATAATAATATGTGGTATCACTCTTGTTTCACCCTTGTTTTACACTACATATTGAAGTTGCTGAATCTTTAAAAATATTTGAAATATATGGACCGCAAAAAACATATTAATACACCGCTCTTCCTCTAAGAAAGTCGGTTTAATTTAACTATGGGTTATGATTCTTTCAGGACTACCATGCCAATGAGATGCTCTGCCCCGAAGGGCTGCACTTCAACCCTCGGGCCATCTTCCCCGACTACCCCTGCAGCTACCCCTCTGAAGTGTCTTGCGAAGGCCGTGGTGCTCCTCGTAAGTCTATCTTCGACTTTGACAATGTCTAGCAAAAAAACTATAGGGAAGAGAAGAAGCCTGTTTGGGGGATATAGGATTTTACACTGCAAACTTCAATCGCCTATGTAGTAACGTAACGATTTGTGTTGTACTACTAGTAGAGTAGGGATCGGGGTACCGGTGTGTTTTTTATTTACCTACGCTTTGTTGTTGCAAAATCGACGTATCAAGCTTCACCGGACTCAATAGCGGTGTGGATGAATGCATAGTAGTTTAGTTGCACGTGACCAGAGTGCCAAGTGCGAGTTTTTTACTCACGAAACGCGCTCGATAACGACGACGTAAACGTGCATTTAGTATGGAGAAATTTTAGTTCAGCTAACTGTCTACAGATGGCGTAGTTTCAATTCCATACAAAATCGCGTTTACGCTCTCTATTTCGAGTGCGTTTACTTTGGTTGCAAAACTCGCACTCGGCACTCTGTAATATTATGTAATTTAAGAGATTGGATGTAACAAATTTTCAGATTCTAAAGATCCAGGACCTTTAGCAACACAGAATATTGTGAATTCCAAAGTATACAAAACAGTTGACGGCCCCGTAGACTAGTTGGTAGTACGTCTGCCTACAAAGAATAGGGTCGCGGGTTCGAATCCCGTCCAGAGCAAACATTCGTGTGATGAGCACGTCCTATGTTTGCCGTGTGTATGTATATGATTGCTGTATATTTATATAATTTTTTATTTTTCTGTTTATTTGTTTGTACGGGATAATCTCTTAAACTGTTGGATCGATTTGAATGAGATTATATGTTTGTAAATGCTGTCTAACACCCATAGTACAAGCTCTACCTAGTTTGGAGTCCGATGACCTTGTGTAAGATGTCTCACATATTATTATACTATTATTATTATTATCATTTTCTTAATTTTCAGAGCCCGCCAAGCCGACCGCAGACTGCCCGCACCAATACGGGTTCTTCCCTTCGCCGTTGGCGCGGCCAGACAACTGCGGTCAATACCGCATGTGCGTGGACGGCCAGGCCATGGAGATGATGTGCCCCCCTGGCCTCGCCTTCAACCCTGAGAACACCCGCTGCGACTGGCCCGAACTAGTGCCCAGCTGCCATGCTGAAGGTAATTGCATTTATGTGTTATTTCCATAGATCAAATACTTAAGCGACGCATTTGTACCGTCCAGAATGACGTGAATTTCTCTATACTATATTAATTGAACGGAAGTTCTTTATTGTAAGAGACAGCTCACCGCTTTAAAATAAGAGAAGATTTAAGTTATCTCTTTGGTATTCGTTTATTGGATCATACCCAATCACATGACTTTAGCGTGAATACTCCCGTCATATTTTTTTACATCATAAGACCTCCGTTAATTTCATATATTTGATGTGTGTGATACAATGTTATTCCAACATAAATGAAGTGAAAATATATAGAAATAACTTTTTCTTGTTATTGACAAATTTTTTTACAATATTTCAGAGTACCTACACTTCAAGTGTCCTGCTGCCCCCCTCGGTGAAGATGGCAAGCCCATCGATGTGGTCAACTACGCGTAAGTAGTTTAAAGTGCCTCATAAGAGTCACGCTGTGTCTGTGCCTACCTGCCGTTCTGATCTGTTTCGTGTCTTCTGTTAAACTCCTTATACGACGCAACAACAAACTACTCCTTTCCTAATTTGGTCTTCTAGGTTGCCCTCACTTCCCTTTATACAAAGCCTTTACATTTCCATCAATTATGTTTTTGTTGAATCATACCTAACAACCTTGCCTTTTTGTCTGCAATAACATTCAAATTATTCCTTTCATTTTTTTTTAGTAGACCTTCTTCATTATTATCGTGGTGGATGAGGGCCTGACTTTGTTCATTCTGATTTGCAGATTTTTCGTTTTTGTTGACTTTGTGTATATCAGTTGTTTGACACCCATAGCACAGGCCCATCAAAGAGAAAAATAACTTTAATAGTCCCATAGTGTAACAGGTCCTACCAGGAACGTTAAAAATTGGTCCCCTAGTTGGTTGGTTACCTAGTTTGCGGTCAGGTGGCCGTGAGTGAGATGTCCCCTCATATACAGGGCGTCCCACGGCTATGCCACATGGAGGGAAAGTACCTTAAATATTGTAGGTAGAACATTTTACTGAAAGAAGACATTATTTTATTTCTAAAAACTATTCAAACTGCATTCATACATTTTTTAATAATTACATGGTTGAACCGGGAATCGAACCCGCTATACGAAAAAAAAAGATCCTGTAGTTTTTTTCATACCAGTCAAAAGGCTTCATCATAAGGGTTATTTTTTGCTAAATAACATAGTGTCAGAAATAAAAGGAAGACTATGTATTTTAACATTTTTAATACAAAATTTATCAATTTTATCAAATGCTCAAAATTACGCAGTTGAATACAAATCACACTCTTTATTTCACTCCCTGTCGATTTTTTTAAGTTGTTGTGGTGGATATTTATAATAATACGTCTAAGGTCTATTTGTAGCTCGTGTACACTTTCGTACCGGTTCTTGTAAACTCATTTTTTTAACATAATCCCATAAAAAAATCTAACGGGGCTGGGCGATTATTTGAGAATGTGCAAATCACTGTTCCGGACGTAAATAACATATTGGAAATTACATTTTACAGAATATGTATCACTTTTCATATGCACCCATGTGTACTCTATATGGCGCAATAGTTATTACTTTGCTATGTATTTAAATTCTATAAGAATTTTATCATTAAAAGCTGAAAATCTAATTACCATCCGTGTCCCTTTTCCCAGATTTTGACCTATTTTATCAAATTTCCCGGTAAACACCTTGAAGAATGCAATTCAACTAATAGATTCCATAAATATAATGTTCGATGTTATTACATAACAGAAAGCAGGCAATGAAAGATCATATTTTCCTTAATTTAATGTACTCTAAAAAATGTCCAAGGGCTACCACCTAATTACCATTTGATAAGATTGTCACCTTAACTAATTTGCTTATAACGGTCCTACACTTCTTCTTAATACTTCATCGGATGGGTCGTTGACCTTACTTGTTAGTCAGCTGGAACAAATGTGTGAATAAACGGTTTTGCTGTTCCAAAATTACAATCTTCATGCGCTGAGAGGATTTTGTTTTTTGGACAGCTTCATCCCATTCCTCTGTTTGTGGTTAGTGGATTAACATATTTCACTTTATTTTGCTATTATTATAATCTCCTTAGTGTTTACTTTCAGTACAGACGTAACAGTAATTTCTGTTTATTATAATAAAGCTACAAAAAAATAAAATGTTCAAAATCTAATTACCATAAAGGCAATTACCGTTTTAAACGTTCGTATATTAGCGAACGGTGATGAGCGTACATGAATGGTTATGATAAGCATTGATGACTTTTTGAGAATAACATAATCAAAATCACATAAAAACGTTTTTCCTTAATTAAAAAGTTTCTAATCCTGAAGATTTTTTATAAACTACAGGTATTTATCCCATTTTATTGAGCATATGTCATCCCACTTCTGACGTCGAAGAAAAGAAATAAATATGACGTATGGTCTTATTGTGATAAGTCCACCTTGTACTCGTTTTTACACAAATTTTTTTTTAAAGCATATTAATCATTTTATATGGACGTGGGCGTTAAAAACAAGAAGAAATATAAATATATATCTGTTTAATAAATCTTTGATTTCACTTACAAGTATTTTTCCTTATAGTTTATACTGTAAATATAATTACCATTCATATATAAAAATTACCATTCGTACCAATATCATTACCGTTTCATGATGAAAAACAAACCGCTTTTACTGGAAAACTATCTAGTATTTTGATACCCCTTTTGCACCAATCCATGTAAATTGATACACAGAATACAATAAACCTATAAAGAACGGTTTACAAAACGAAAAAAAAAGATTCTTTGAGGACGGCCAATATGCGCGAACTCAAATATCCGCCCGGCTAGATCTGGCGATCTCGGCCGGCTACATCAAATGTTAAAATTCATAGTATTCCTTTTATTTTTGATACTATGTTATTTAGCAAAAAATAATTCTTATGATGAAGCCTTTCGATTGGTATGATAAAACTACAGGGTGATTTTTTTTTCTCGTGTAGTGGGTTCGATTCCTGGTTCAACCATGTAATTATTAAAAAATTTATGAATGCAGTTTTAATAGTTTTTAGAAATAAAATAATGTCTTCTTTCAGTAAAATGTTCTAACTACAATATTTAAGGTACTTTCCCTCCATGTGGCATAGCCGTGGGACGCCCTGTATAGTGAAATTAACATGTTTTATATTATGTTTAGGTATGAAGGTGACTGCTACGCCTTCTTCTCGTGTGAGCATGGTCATCCGCGGCTGCTCACTTGCGACTCGGGCTACGCGTTCGATGCCGCGCTGGGCCGGTGCACGGACGCTGACAAAGTTGTATGCGCACGCGCATAAATGAAAAACGAAAAGTGTTATGTTTCTTGATACCTACAATAAATATTTTCAATTTTTATTAAGTAGTTTTCTTGGTTTTATAACCTTAAACATGAATAGTACCTAAATTAAAGAAAATTTTCTCGTGTGCAATCATCATCGACCTTAAAAATAAACAAGAAAATCGTCCAAATATACTTCAAAAACAAAATTACGCAATCATAGCATTATAAGGAATATGCTTTTTTTACTCATTATATTAGGACAGGACAGGCGCACATAGGGGTATTTGAGCCAAAAACTTGGACATTGGTCGAAAGTAACGAAATTGAGATTTCCTTTACACAGTTAATGAAAATCACTGACTGATTGTTCAGGTAATCAAAAAATATTTATGTTTCGATAAAAAGTGTAGAGAATTTTTGTCTATCGCCTGTAGTTTGAGTGCTTTATTAAATGTACGTGCAGTAACGGCGTACGAGCGATTTTAAGTGTTATCATTTAATTTGCATTTTATATGAGTTTAAAGTGGTTTTATAGTTATGTCTACACAACAAAATGTAACACCGGGTATGTGAAAAACTATTCAGTACAAAATATTTTAGGTTTTTTGTTTGGTAGTAACAATATTTTGAATTTGCGTAACTACGTTTTTCGACATTATGATTTATTTCACTTGGTTTCGAGTCAAAAGCCTAAAAGTTCATTGCCCCACCTTCCCCCACTGATTTTCTTTTTTTATCTAGTAGTCGACATCGTCTTCTTTTGTTTCGTTAAAAAACTAGCTGCCAAAAAGTGCCAATAGAGTATATGTATATTTTTATTTCAGGTTCGAATTTTACCAAACAAATTTAACTTTGCGGTTTTTTTAGATTTCATTTAGATTTTTACTTACATTTTCTTCTGGGGTGAAAAATATGACGCGGAAATATGTATTTCACATTAGCAAGGAATAGGGAGACCTAGATTTCTCAAAAAACTTGATGCAGTGGAGAGTAATAATATTAATAAATTATTTTTGACCAAAACCAAAAACATGAATTTTCTTTGCAAATTTTCACGTTTGTAATCTGAGTGTAGGTAGGTTCCTACATTTCCAATTTAGGATACTTCTAAAAAAATACAAAATTCTTTTACGGACGACCAACAATTTGATTTTTGCGGCTGAATGGAATTTATAAGATTTATTTTTAAAGATTAAGGTGATTAACAACCTATTGTTGTTTTAAAAAACTATCTTTTGTTCTTTTAGAGTATTGCCTCCTGAATTTACTTACACTCAGATTACAAACATGAAAATTTGCAAAGAAAATTCATGTTTTTGTTTTTGGTCAAAAATAATTTATTAATATTATTACTCTCCACTTCATCAAGTTTTTTGAGAAATCTAGGTCTCCCTATTCCTTGCTAATGTGAAATACATATTTCCGCGTCATATTTTTCACCCCAGAAGAAAATGTAAGTAAAACTCAAAATGAAATCTAAAAAAACCGCAAAGTTAAATTTGTTTGGTAAAACTCGAAACTGAAATAAAAATATTCATATACTCTATTGGCACTTTTTGGCAGCTAGTTTTTTAACTAAACAAAAGAAGACGATTTCGACTACTAGATAAAAAAAGAAAATCAGTGGGGGAAGGTGGGGCAATGAACTTTTAGGCTTTTGACTCGAAACCAAGTGAAATAAATCATAATGTCGAAAAACGTAGTTACGCAAATTCAAAATATTGTTACTACCAAACAAAAAACCTAAAATATTTTGTACTGAATAGTTTTTCACATACCCGGTGTTACATTTTGTTATGTAGACATAACTATAAAACCACTTTGAACTCATATAAAATAAAAATTAAATGATAACACTTAAAATCGCTCGTACGCCGTTACTGCACGTACATTTAATAAAGCACTCAAACTACAGGCGATAGACAAAAATTCTCTACACTTTTTATCGAAATATAAATATTATTTGATTACCTGAACAATCAGTCAGTGATTTTCATTAACTGTGTAAGGGAAATCTCAATTTCGTTACTTTCGACCAATGTCCAAGTTTTTGGCTCAAATACCCCTATGTGAGGCGGTCTTTCAGCTACGCTGCCTACGCCGCCGTAGTAAAATTGCTACGCAAAGTACTACGCTCAAATTGAACTATAATCATATAAATACACTTTCAAGTAAGAGTGCAAGCGATTACCAGGTTTATTTGCAGCCAAGGGGAATCCATTCTAAAAGCAGTGTGAAAGCAAATTAGACAATTGAAGCGGCGAAAATACCTTTATATTGCAAAGTTGTTTTTGCTGCCGCTCTACGACCATAATGTATGTAATTATCCTATAAGGAGTAAAACAAAAGTTAGCACGTTTACTTGAGAGAGGTTATAGAATAGAATATACCTACTAATAATAAATTACGAGAATACATTTCACAGCTATAAACGTGTACAAACAGGCGGTCTTAGGCCTCGGTCTCGAATTTTGCGGGCGGCGGAGCGGCAGCGGCGGCGGCGCGGGAGAGGGGCGCGGCGGGCAACGCATACCTGTTCTCGAAACCAGCGGGCAGATCGCGCGGCACTGTAGCGGTGTAGTGTTGTGTTCGTGGTTGTGTTGTCGACATTCGCAAACGAAATGTCTGAAAATCGGCGACAACTTCTTTTTGATTCAAATTTATTCCTAACGCTCGATTTATTGTGGGCAAAAGAAGAAGTGGATCCCTACTTTATGGCAAGGAAAATAAATAGCGAGTTTTATCGAAATTATGAAGAACAGAGACAAAATCCCGATAAATTCTACGACTACACCAGAATGAGTGTAGAAACTTTTGACTATATTCTAGAAACTATCAAGAGTGATTTAGAGTCTGGAATTAATCCAAAAAGTTTTAGAGGTATATCTCCAGCAGAAAAATTATACATAACGCTTGGGTAAGTAAAACAACGAAATTGTAATTTGTAATTGTATTTATTGATAGTTTCAAAAAGGAAGTGTTGTACCTACTAATTTAGTAAATAGTTTGGCATCGGTATTAAGTTCCCAGATACAATAATTTTAATTAAATACCTACTACACATTAATCAGCCTTAATTATTTATCTTTGGCGAAAAATATAATATAAAAACGTTTCGTATGAAATAAGTAACATAACAGTTTGTCATTTATTTTTAAAATCACAGTTTTCGATTGTACGACGATTAATTATTTCTACAATCACAGTTTTCTTACTCATTTACAGTATTTTTATTAAAGAGGATTCATCTTTAGCTGTCTTATTTTGTAAACAAACATGACGTTAGGCGGCCATCTTGAGGCCATGGATACAAAATAGTGCTGCCAAATAATAAATTTCATTGAATTAATTGAATGTAATTGAATTTGTGATTGATTGTAATTGGTAATTACAAGCATTTCGGAATATCCTATAAATTGGTAATAAAAAGTGTACGATTATATTATATAACATGTCTTTTCATCTGGCAGCTCTGATCTGATATAAGAAGTCGCGCAAATAAAGGAATCGATGTCATTCATTCATTATGATATATTAATTTCAATTCTGAAAAATTCAATTACCTTGCGTTCCGAAACGCGCTGAAATCGATTTGAGCGCACTCAAAGCGCGAACCGAATTACAACAGTGTTATCAATTACAACAGTGGTCAAACGCCTTTGATGTCGTCCGATACTGCCGTCGAGAGCGGCATGACAGAAATATGCTAGGGTGGTCACAAAATGAGGAATACAGCAATTGAGATTTATTATTGTCATCATTATTTACAAATGAAATGTAATATTACGTAATAATACTTAGTGTTCATTATATTTGCAAATGTTGTACTGCCAAATATTTCCGCGATACTTTATTTCCACTAGATTTGAGCTGACGGCGCTGACAGTTTGATTCGAAAGTAATTTAAGCGCATATCGGAACGCAGCTCCGATAAAATAATTGAATTGTGTACGTGTGCATGATTATACCTCATCCCTAAAATCCACAGACAGTCTAAAAATTACCGATTGAAATATAGTTTGAGGTTAGAGCGATTTGTTAA
This sequence comes from Teleiodes luculella, assembly GCA_948473455.1. Taxonomy (NCBI): domain Eukaryota; kingdom Metazoa; phylum Arthropoda; class Insecta; order Lepidoptera; family Gelechiidae; genus Teleiodes; species Teleiodes luculella. The sequence goes on from OX419585.1 coordinate 6,064,123, forward strand.
TAATTTTGCGAAATACTTAGGTTTTTGATGATTAATTCCAACAGAATCGTGAGTGAATGCTTGATAAGTGTTTGCGTGAGGTGTATGTGTATTTTCAGCTAGTTCTGTAGTGTGATTAGCACGTAAACTTGTGATTTTGTCGAGGTGAGTGGTTTGTTTACAAAATAAGACAGCTAAAGATGAATCCTCTTTACAAGGTTGATATACTTAGTGGTCAGTATAATTCCACGCTTATTCTAATCTTAAAACTAAATCTTCTCTCTAAAATTAAAGTTCTCATTTGTACGACGATTAGTTACCTATTTAAATCACAGTTTTGTTATTTATTGACAGTATTTTCATTATAAGATTGATATACCTCTATTGTTGAGTACTATATACCCATACATATATGATTCATTAGAAGGGTACGTGCTTTCATTTACACTTAACTCATCTAGAAGAGCTTGATTATTTTTTTGTCTTACTCTAAACTTTTGAACAGGCGTGAATTTTTCCATTTGTGGAAGCAAACTCATAAAAAAAGTAGTAGTCATCAGACTTATTCTCATTTCTAGAAGCCTCGTTTCTACTTTGATTTGATAAATCATTTTCCAGCAGTCTTATCCTTTTCCTTTCCAATTCTAAAAATTCAGTTCTTATGTCATTCGCTGTTCTCTTTTTTCTTGATCGTTGTGACGCTGAAGCTTCTCTTGAAGGCGTAGAAATTTCTTGCGATGATGTAGAAGGTTGTTGTGGATAAATAGAAGATTCTTCATTATGACCGGTTGTATCTTCTTGAGAGTTTTCTCCAGATATGTCTTCTATCTCAAAAGAATCATTACTTATCTGATTACTTACTTCAGTACTGCTTAAATTACCCTCAGTAACATTTGGTACAACTTCATCTTGCAAAAACCTCAATTGAGAAAAATATTGCCAATTTGAGGGTTGATTAACATTTCCGGCATCTCCTGATCTAGGGGCAGGATTTTTTTTTAATTCCTTTCTATAGTGATCTTTTAAATTTTTCCATTTCTTCTTTAAATCGGTCACTGAAACAAAGAACGAACGGACTATTTATTACATACATAACTTTAACATATATAAATGCTTTAATTTTCAGGTTTTTGGCGAGTGGGCAGACTTTCAAAAGACTGTCGTTGTCATTCAGAATGGGAAAAAACACGGTAGCCAACATAGTTTATGGCACTTGTAAAGCTATATGGAAAAATTTGGTACATTTACATATGCCTAAACCGACAGAAGAATTATTGAAAAATATATCGGAAAAATACTATGAAAAATGGCAATTTCCTAATTGCGTTGGTGCTATTGATGGCAAGCACTGTCGAATAAAAAATCCTAAGTTCGCTGGATCATCGCATTATAATTATAAACATTTCTTTTCGATGCACTTGCAAGCGGTCGCGGATGCTGACAAAAGATTCATTTGTATAGAAGTTGGAGGAAGAGGAAAACAAAGCGATGCAGGGACATTCCATTACTCTAATTTGAACCGTTTACTTCAAAGTAATAACTACAATATACCAGGTCCACAATATCTACCCACATCAGATATCGTTCTACCAATGGTTTTTATTGGAGATGAAGGATATCCACTCAAAACATATTTGATGCGACCTTATCCACAAAGCGTACTTAATGCACAAAATGAGTTATTTAATAAGCGATTATCGCGGGCTCGAAAGACTATTGAGTGTGCTTTCGGAATTTTAAGATCCAAGTGGCATATTTTCAGATCGCCCATAGAGACAAACAAATGTCATGCAAGATTACTCATCAAAACTTGCTGTTTGTTGCATAACATTATCCGAGATAAGGACGGTGATAATGACATTGCCTATATTACTGTCAATACGAATCAACAAACATTACAAACACGATTACAAACCAACGCCCAGACGTCTTATCAAGCACAATATATACGTGAAAAATTCAAAGAATATTTTGTAAATAATCCCATTAGCTACTAATTAATTTGTAAACCATAATAAACATTGTATATAACATAATAAATATTAATTTTTATATTCACCTACCTCCAATATTCAGTTCGTTTTTTATTTCTTCCCATAATTGGTTAATTATACTTCTATTTTTATGGTTCACATCTTTGCTGTTCCATATGGGTGTCCTCTCAAAGATTGCCGAAATAATTTGCTCTTGCACGTCCGAGGACATTTTGATACGTCACAAAAAAAATGTACAACACTATACTACAATGCAGACGCGCAACGCGGGACGGTCACCGCTCGACTGGAGTGCATCGCTCGTTGCCCGCCCCCGCGCCGCTCATGCGCCGCTGTTTTCGAGACCCGGTCCATTTGACGATACGCATAAGATCCTGCCGCTCCCGCTCCGCTGCCGCCGCCGCCCCTCTGCCCGCGGAATTCGAGACCGAGGCCTTATAGCGGCACAACAGTAAATATGAGGATTTGGGAATACATATTTCCCGATATTTTAAATAATTTACCTAAAGAATTACAGGAGAAAATTTCGTGTGCAACGAAACCTAAATTATTTTATATTCTAAACGGTGAACGTAACATATTGTAAGTTATTCTATATTAGCGAGATAGCATTCATCGCTTCGCACATAAACCTTACTAGGGTTTTACAGGGGAGCGTTTTTTTAATTCTGGATGTCAAAGTCAAAGTCAAAGTCAAAGTCAAATAGTGTTTATTCGAAGTAAGACTTCACAAAATCATTTTTCGACGTCTAGGTCAATATTTGTTTTGAATAATTACCTATATACATAAATAAAATTGATTTTATTTTTATTCGAATAATCAGACAACAGGGGTCCATTCGGGTCAAATTCTGTTAGTAATATGATTTCTTAATAACTATGTTAGTAATACAATAATTTATATACTACTAGCTGTTCGCCCCGCGGCTCCGCCCGCTCTCAAGGGTATGAAAAATAGATAGTAGCCGATTCTCAGACCTACTGAATATGCATATAAAATTTCATAAAGATCGGTCAAGCCGTTTCGGAGGAGTATGGGAACGAACACTGTGACACGAGAATTTTATATATAAGATAATAAAACTGAAGAATCGGCGTGCCTGTACATTGCATTATTTTTCAAAAAACTGATTGTAGGTGATAAAGGGAGTGTAACTGAACACAAAAATACAAATTTTGAAATAAATGTCCGTCTGTCTGTCTGTCTGTTTGTTTTTACTCGCTAATCTCCGGAACTAGGTACTATTTTAATGACACTTAAAATAATATAGCTTATACATCAGAATAACACATAGGCTACTTTTTACCGCGGGAAAATACTTCTTTCCCACGGGAAAACCTTTTAACGCGGGTGGAGCCGCGCGGCGGAAAGCTAGTAGGTAATAAATTAAGACTAACTTATCGAGTCAAATGCTGATTAGAAGTGGTATTTCTTATAAGCAGTACTCGAGCAAGATGCCTAAAAATGGTCGTACCTCCTAGACACCGTCTTCAGGATTCTGTTAGAACTGGCACGCACTCTGCGTAATAATAATAGTTAGGCTGCTAGTTTTTGTGCATGATTGCAAAAAAGTCGTCAGTACGAGTAGCCACAGATATATATGCCTGCGTAAGAGAGGCAGTCCAAAAATCATCCTGAAGCACCCTGAAGCCACTATTATACTGTACGCGCAGAGCATTGACAACCTTCTGCGTGAAGCTGGCCAACAAACTGCACATATATGAAGACTCTTTCAAGTCTACTCCATTTAATGTAATTGCAGGAATATATATTATGTAGTTAGGACATTTCCCCCCGGTGGCCCTAAAGACCAAATATTCTCTTTTTTGACATTATGTCAAGCCGTGCGTTCTAGCGTAATTCTCACATGTGCTGAGCAATACATTAAGTTCCTTCACTGTTGCTGACTATAATATATCTAGGTATAAGCCAACTAAGAAAATAGCTTTAACATACTTGAAAAATAATACTTCGCATTCTGATTTTTAAACATTTGGTTTGGGTAGGTGACACCGTTCTTGATTTATAAAATTACAACGAAAAGTGGCATTGATTTTTATATATATTGATGATGATTGAAACTTCTAGCATTGAAAGTTAAGTGTAAATAGTTTAGGGTGAGGCGGGGGTGGCCCTTGTGCCAACATATTTAAAAAAGAAATATCGAGCTACTAGTGGATTATAACAGAGGCGAGCGTGTTCAATTGATTTACTCGATATATTAGGTTTAGATCCTAAAGCAAGTAAGGGAGACGCAAGAGCCCTGCGTTGATCTCTGGGTACATCACCATCATCATTTTAGCCTAAAGTCCACTGCTGGACAAGGGCCTCCCCCAAAGATCTTCACGACGCGACAATCAGTCCTGCGCTGACCGCATCCGCAGCGGCTTGCCGCGACCCTCAACAGACCGTCGGTAAACCTTGTGGCCTGCCGATGAAATCCGCGGAGGAATCAGAGTCTCAGACATCGCCCGAAGAATCCCTAAACTTAAAACTTAAGTGGCAGTGCGCTGGGCACATTGCGCGTAGAATTGGTTTACATAGGTATGCCTATTTCTCATTAATTCTCATTACTGGACGAAGATGACGCTAATAATATTGAAGTACATTGTTTTAAATACAATACATGGTATTCACCTTGCTTTTAATCGGTAGCAGAAAAGCTGGCATTTACGAGTATATAAATTACTATAATAAATTATGTATTTAGACGCTTGGGTTAGTGATGAAAGGGAAAATTGTAAGTAATGAAATAGCCCAGTATCCATGTATAAGATATAATAAAATTATTGCTGTAGAGCTTACCATGAAGATAAAAATATGAGTGCTACAAGCACCATACATAATATTTTATTAACTTGTAAGTGAAGAATACTTTATCTATAAATTTTGATGTTGTTACAAGTATGTTCCGCTTTCACGTCTAAGCTACTGAACGGATTTGGATAAAACTTTAATTGAAATAGTTTGTGCCCTGGATTAATACATAGATTTGGGGAAGAGCCATCCGTTCCCCCACAAATCCGGTGAAACTTGACTCGTCTTGACTAAGTTGGCTAGTTTCACGCGTAACATACCTTTTAAAGCGGATTTCTGGCGCATATCTTGACAATAAGCTTTGAAGAGCGTAATTTAATGTATTGAAGTAGCTTTTTAAGAAAGTTGGTGGCTATGGCCGTTGTCTCCCATTCGGGAAGCGCGGTTTCCAGCCTCAGCACTTAAACACCAAAGTGTTTACGATTTCCGAATTCAAATTGTACGTTTATTCACGAGAAAACCTGCACAACAAAATTCTAAAGTTGTGTGCGAGTTTGACCAGCCCGCACTGGGCCAGCGTGGTCGCCTAAGGCCTGTTCAACCTGATTCATGATAAGCTCGAGATGTTTATAAGCTGATAACGATACGATAGTGTAAGTACTGTAATAAAAAACTAATTATATTAATGATTTAATTAAGTCACTTATACTTTAGTGTATCAATCGAGTACCGTGATTACGTAGATGTCTCATTAGCTAATTCGTATAAAAAATAACTTTTGTGGTAAACCATAACAAATAATTTTAAATCATAAGTAACTATATGAAGTTAGGTATATTATTTGTCTATTAAAAGCCAATCAAAAATCGTTTTCTTTTTTATCTGAAAATTTTTAATATAATGCTTTTGATAATGAAGAAATGGAAATCAGATATAAATATTCTTAGCACAGCAGTTGGAGCATCAGTCAGACCTGTGACAATTGAAGGTGTTGACAGGTCTAAGAGAACAAGTTTAACAATCAATTAGTTAACAGGTAGTTGTTAAAATGCGGTTCAAATTACTTCTTACACTCCTCCCGCTAATAGTTACCGGTGAGTGCTCTTTTAAGACATGACGTGTCTCAGTTTAATATATTTATTACTTATCCTTAGTTTTCCAAAGCTGATGAAACCAATATATTATTTTTTCCTACTTCCAGTGAAAGCGGACGCGGAAAGTACGCACCCGCACGATAACGTGCAGGTACCCTTCCACGACATACCAAGGCCTATTCCTAGGCCACTTTTAGTTCAGCCATGGAAAGGTGATAAGGCAATCGTTACTGAGGAGCCAAAACCGTTGCCAACTCCTCAGCCGATCCAGCCTCAGCCGCCCATTGGTACAAAGCCCCGATTGCCACCAAGGCCGTTAGCTAGACCAGTACCGAGACCTGTACACATAGGCCCTATAGTAGATCCCACCCCAAAGCCTACTGTGGCACCTACTCCAGAGCCGAAGCCAGTACCTAAACCCACTCCTGCTCCGCGCCCAACACAGCGTCCATATGTGAGACCACCGCCGCGTCCACTGCCACGGCCAACGCCTGCGCCTGAACCTGAAGTAGAACCAGAACCTCAACCCCAACCCGAACCGAAACCAGAACCTCAACCGGAACCCAAACCAGAACCCCAGCCGGAACCCAAACCAGAACCCCAGCCGGAACCCGAGCCTAAACCCGAACCTAAACCTGAACCCCAGCCTGACCCTATTCCTCCAATAGTACAACGTCCAACACAACGGCCCTTCGTAAGACCAGCACCAAAACCCTTACCAGAGCCTCCGAAACCAATCCCTAAACCAGCCCCAAAACCAACCATTGCTCCTAAACCCGCTCCAAAATGGATCCCAAGTCATAATTCTAACTTAATGGGAGATACAGGAATCGCCGTAGATTTTAGATGCACTCGAGATGGGTTCTACAAAGTGGATAACGAATGTGATGCGTTCATCGAATGCTCGGTAAGTGATACTTTTAGTATACCTACTTACTTTTTATAGCTATTTTTATTGTAGCTAGCAGTTCTGAACAATAATAATATTTCATTTTTCAGAAAAATTCAGCTTTGAAATACGTATGTCATGATGGTCTCATCTTTAACAAACACGCTCAGTGGCCAGAATTCCCTTGCTCGTATCCTTCAGATGAAATCCAATGTGATATTGGACAAGTAATCCGTGAGTACTTACTGTCCTACAGTTAGCATATTATATGTACCTAGTATTATATACAGCCCCTATGGTCGAGTGGTCAAATACTCTCTTCACGTTACGGAGGTTCCGGGTTTGAATCTCGGTGGGACTCGTCGAACAAATATCACTTTGTGAAACTTTCCCCAGTTTAGTTAGGACATTGCAGGCTGAATCACCTGATTGTCCGAAAAGAAAGATGATTCCGTGCTTCGGAAGGTGTAGTTGTCTTGATATTTGTTGTATTATAAATTTTTAACCAAGCAGACATCAACATCAAATTTAAGAGTTGTTCAAGGAACTTGACCTAATTTACTGACCTCTATCTCCCCTGTAGTATTTTACTTGATAGTGGTCCTTTTCTTATATCACAGACGAGCCTCAGCCTACAGCGGAATGCCCTAGACAGTATGGTTTCTTTGCAATCAAAGACAGCGACTGCAGTCGGTACATCAGCTGCCAGGAAGGACTCGCCACTATCATGAACTGCCCGCCTGGTCTGGCCTTCAATGATCAGAAGAGCGCCTGCGATTGGCCAGCTAATGTACCCAATTGTAAACCTAATGGTAAGATTTTAAGAAGATAATTGCATAAATTACGATGACCAGGTAGCGAGCCACATTCATCTTGCCAGTCGACTAACTGACTACCCAAGTAGATTAAATTTTGTTTTGAATTTAAATGCGATACAATTGAGCCTTGCTAAATAAATGAAGTTGCTAGCTCATCCAAATAAATTCGATCTGGGATTATTGTCAAAACGGGGATTATATGAGTAAAATAGTTTATTGATAAATATAGGTGCAAACTTTCGCATTTTAGTCTTATAATTACAATAATTATTAATTACACACTCATTTTCATTTATGTAACAATCTTGTTATTTACTTCTTGAAATATTCTTTCAGTATTCCAAGGCTTTAACTGCCCTCCATCGCCAGTTGACGAGTTCGGAGAGCCTTACGACCTGATTTACAAATACAGGTGAGACAAAACTTCCTTCTATAATATCCCCGTAAAATAAGTTTCATACTCGTACAAACAAAGTAAGATAAAGAAAGCTCTACAAAGATAGGGAGCAAGCCGGCCTTTTACAGCCGTTTGTAGAAGATGACAGACGACAGTGTGGGTGCAGTGAGTCACCTCCTTTAGTTGTTATGCAAGCCAAGCCTATACGGGAGCAGCAAGATCTTCCACACACTCGCACTCTCGACGCAAGCATGAATGCTCCTGCGCAACCATTCGCTGGTAGAGATATAGGTATAGCTATAACAAATAATTACATTACACTCACATATTTCAGGTACGGTAAAAGCTGCAAAGAGTACGTGGCATGTCAGAAAGGACATCCTAGGCTTCTCAGCTGCGATGAAGGTTTATCTTTTGAAGAAGAATCACAAACATGTGTCGACTCAGACCTCGTAGCGAACTGTTCTCATTAAAAAGCCCCAAGATAATGATGACCATTATACTCGATTGGACACTTTTTATATCAATTTCAAACATATCTATTCTGTATTCTGCAATTAATTTAATAAAATAAAGAAAAGAGGTAATTTGCAATTATGTAGTTTTTTTTTATCATAAAATGAATATTATCGCTAGAGCCGTGTGTGATTGGTAGGTGGTGATAGCAACTAGCAGAATAAAAATGTATAGTACCTATATATCCACGTACAGAAGCTAGCACATGCGGTAGGACATTCGCACTACGAAATTCACCCTTAAGGCTACGGAATACGGGGGCTCCTAGGTCAACATGTCCAACTCCATGTGCTCGCTACTGTACAAAGTACATGGAAATTATGATAGTAAATGGCACCAGTCTTTCCCATTGCAAAAAATTCATACTCCGTCCTATTAACACAAAAAAATTTAAGACTAAAGTGCACAAGACAAGCACATTTTTATAAATATCTTCAAATTATTTTTATGATATACCTACAACAAACATGCTAAGGTAACGAACACAGTGCGATACAAGATAAATGTAAAAAAATATATTTGCGCTTTATCAAGTTTACTAGCAACACTGTTAACTTTCAGTCAATCGCACCAAAGAGATTTGAAGAGCCAGCTTCGCTGCTGGCTCTTCAAATCTCTTTGAATCGCACACAGCCACTTCCGGTGCTTTACCATGAAGGAAAAAAAATATTTGGGCGCATAATTTTTTTTTCCTTCATGTTTACAGCAATAGGTTTAAGCAATGTGTGTGGCCATTAGTATATAAATTTAGTTTAATCGTTTGTGAATTATTATTATAACTTGTGTCACCTTGTGTGAAGTTGTGTGATTGTGTGTGAGTGTAAAATTGTCCTTAATAAAAACATGAAAAATATATTTTACCACGAATGGGATAAAGTCATCACATCATCATCAATGAAAAAGAAAAATTGCACAAGAAAAAATAAATGGGTAAAAGCTGTATTCACTTTATTCCTTTGCCTACCCGAAACGGTGGTGGATGAATGAACAGAAAAAAAATATTGCTATGCTCGCGCGCGCGGTTTTGTCAAAAATGGCCACAAAAAGAAAAACAAATGGTTCTATGATTGCTAGAAGTCAGAACAGAATATCGTAAATTGGAAAAATCCTACTAATCACTTATAAAGTATTGCATATTTGGTGTGTTGAACATATGTGGCCTGACGATAGCTGCTGCAGCGCAGCGCGGGGAGTCGGGGCGGCGGCGGCGGCGTAGACGGCACCTATCTAGCGCAGCCCTAGCGGACATCGCCCCAGTCGCCTCTCATCGCCTTCTTGGATGTATCGAACGATTGTGTAGGCACCACGCAGGGCCGTAGCCGTCTAGCTTTTGAAAAAAATGAATACTTGGTGTTCCTAAAGTGAATTTGAAGTTTAGAGACAATAAAATCACGATAACTGTCAGCTTTATCAAGTGTAGTTGGAGCCCTGAGGGCGATTTACGTTCCTGCGTTGTATAGTGAACAAAATGGAAGATTCGTATATTATCGCCAATTTCCACACGCTTTGTAGACTGTGCTTGAGCAAATGCACGCTCATGGTATCTCTCTATGGACCTGTTCCTGACGACGAAGTTTCTTTAACCTCTAAGATAGCAGAATGTTTCGAGCTGCAAGTAAGTTACATCATCTTAGTTCCTTGTTAATATATTGTGAAATACCTACAAGCACATCTAACCCTGTTATTTGTTACAGATGGATAAAAATGATGGACTGCCAGGTAGAATATGCTACAAATGTCTGTACAAACTTGACAAGTGCTCTAAGTTTCGACTACAATGTATACAGAGTGAAGCCCGACTGAGACAGATCACTAATCGTGTCAATGAATTGGATAATTCAAATTCTTCTGAACAAAGCAATTACAATAATTATAATAACCATGATGCAAGTAAGACTAAACCCGAAGACTACATAGTTGAAGACAGTGTTGTGATGGTAGTGGATCCTAGTCTTGACTATGATTCCTCTGAGGAATCTGATAACACTGAACAAGTTGATAAGGAAACGGCTGAAAGAGACAACACCCCTGAAAGTGAACTTGTACCTGAAAATTTCTTCAAAAATGTGGCAATGTGTCAATTCTGTGACAAGGCTTTTGTTACCCAAGATAAATGCAAAGAACATGAACTAAATTATCATGATCCTAATATGCCATACAGATGCATAGAATGTAGCATAGTATTTGCAGAGCGTACTCAGTATGTACAACATTGCAAGTTAGTACATGGTAATGATAAACCATACAACTGTTCAGAGTGTGAAAAATCATTTGGCCGCCGTTCTGATTTGCGGAAACACTCCATTGTGCACACCGGCATAAGGCCTTACCAATGCCACTATTGCTTGAAAAGCTTTTCACGTAACACTAACTTGAGTAAGCACCTTCGAATACATGCAGGCCATAAACCCCATGTTTGTCCATTGTGTCCACGAAGCTTTGTAGCGAAGGCAGACTTGCAGCGCCATGTACTTATTCATTCAGGAATGAAACCATATGCTTGTCGCAAATGTCCATTAAGTTTTGGGAGAAGAGATAAGTTGATTAAACATGAAGTGCGTCATGGACCATTGAGCCCTGAACATAGAGAATATGATCCAGACACTAATGACATGGTTGTAAATGTAAACCCTTTCAGTAACCTTATGACTTCACCTCAAGGGATGAATCCAGACTCGTCAAACAATGATTATGATCTACCTCGGGTACCAGATCATATATCTGGTGAAAGTAGTTTTATTAATCAAGTTCGCAAGAATCCGTCCACTTCTAGTAAACATATACAAAATTCCCCACCGAAAAAGCAACCTCTGTTGAGCAAAAATAAACCAAAGAATATCAAGTGTCATCAGTGTCCTAAGAGGTTCTCTTCATTGGATGCTTATAAAACCCATGTATCAATAGCTCACATTGGGTCTAGGGTATTTCAGTCTTCCTTCCAATGTAAAGTATGTTTTAAGAAATTTCCTCGAAAAAGAGAGCTTGATCGCCATGCTGCTCTTCATTCTGGAATGAAACCATTCTCATGCAGTCAATGTGATAAAAAGTTTACTAGAAAAGATAAACTAAATAAACATGAGCAAACTCATGAATGCCTGGTTGTGAACATGCCTTGCATAGAATGTGGCGCCACTTTCGATAAGAAAGCCGATTTAGTTGCACATATTAAGTCTCATTTCACTGACAATTATGATGATAAAGGATCTGAAGTAGAAATCAATGAATCTTTAATTAAGAAAGAGGAAGACAATGAGCAACCAGAGTTTCCTGTTGATGACAACTTTTATGATCTAGAGACTTGACTTGAAATGAAGTTAATTGATGTTTAGCTTACATTATATATTCTTACAAATTGTATTCAAGTCAAAATAGTTCTGATTAAACCTCCTAGTCTTTGTATTTCCAGTATTATTTCAGAGCCAGGTTAGTGCCAGGCAATGTGTAAATAATTTTATTTAAATAATATTTTAGCTTTATCCTGAGGAAAGGTAACTTAATTTATAATTTTAAGAGGTAAAATGTTTTAATTGATGGAAATAAATATGTTACGGCGATTACTCCACTGCATAGCTGCACTGTGCTTCTGCTCCTAATGGCAAACTGGGTAAATTTAGATATGATCCATTGTGTTCCTTTAGTAGTTAGGTGGTGCTTACCCCCACTAGGTTGGGATACATGAAGACCAGTGACATGACTAAGGAGCACAATGGGTAAATCAAAAAATTGACTACTTGATTACTCATGATCATGATCCTGGCAGCACAGTCTGGATGTGCAGTGGGCAGTTGTTGTATGTTACAGATTCAATGTATTGATTAACAAATGTACATTATTTTCCTATTCTTAATTTTCAAACTAGTACAAACTTATAAGGTCTCTAGAAAAAAAATAGGGCTGTGGTTGGCAGAGCCACTTTGTTAGGATTTTTGATGTAATCTTATTTGTTAATTAAGATAATGTTCATTTGTAAAAGAAAATTGGTTTTTAATGAGTATGAAAGTAATTTTTGAATATTGGAAATAAATAATCAGGTTATTAATAGTTTTAAAACAGAAGTATAAGGAAGTGTTATTTAACCAATAATAAATTGATTGGTAGAATGTGTGTAGTATCTTGTTTATAATTAACTAGCGACCCGCCCCGGCTCCGCACGGGAAAATGGTTATTGTGGGTTATCCTTAAGTATATTATGCATGTATTATACATATAAACCTTCCTCTTGAATCACTCTATCTATTAAAAAAAATCGCAACAAAATCTGTTGCGTAGTTTTAGAGATTCAAGCATACATAGGGACATAGGGACATAGGGACAGAGAAAGCGACTTTGTTTTATACTATGTAGTGATCATGATTGGTCTAATAAATGTGATGTCTTCAATCAGATTTTTTCTAACATTAGATGTAGAATCTAATCTTGCACCACAATCTGTGCACACAAGAAAGAATTTAACTATTAAATTTTTGCATCAAGCAGGCACAATAACATTTCCTATTTTTAAATACATAGCATTTGCCTATTAAGTATATACACTTAAAGTATTCAACTTCAATTTTAAAATTTGCATGTTATTGTTAAAGTTTCAAATATTTCTGGAACTCCTTCAATTGAGCAATAATACATGTATTATATTAACCATGGTTTTATTTCAAACTATCCTTGTAAGTAAATATAAAAGTACAAATACTAAGTCCATATAATTCAGCCAGCCAAGGGGTTTGCATGTATAGTAACAGCAGTAATTTTGGTCTCTGTGAGTGGTCTGAAAGTTTTTGGGTTTACTTGTATTTTTTCCAAATCATCAAGCGCTTCAAACCCATCTATAATCCTGAAATTCAAACAAATGTTTTGTTAAACTTTAAATTTTATTGCAATTTCTTAATAATTGAAAATCTTATTAATTGGACAATTAATTTCACTTGAACTTTATGAAAATTACCTTCCAAAAATTGTATATTTGAGGTCTAGATGGGGTTGTTCACCATAAGTAAAGAAGAATTGACTGCCATTTGTGTTGGGTCCATTATTGGCCATGCTAACTATCCCTCTTGCTGTGTGCTGTAAGTGTAGGTAATTTATTTAATTGAAATATGTAATATTCGACTTAAATTAAATATGCAACAACAAACAAACGATACCTAAATGATAAGCAAGCAATTTAAAACATCTAATATTTCATTTATTTCTTGTAAATAATCAATTAAATTCCTCCATACCTTCAACTCTTCCCTGAATTCGTCCTCAAATTTTCTACCCCATATCGAAGTTCCACCTTTTCCTGTCCCTGTAGGGTCGCCCGTTTGTACAATAAAGCCCTGTGAAAAAAAAAGTTGCATTATAAACTTGGCTTTTAGGTTAAATACTAATAAAGAATTTTAATAGAAATCATTGATTTTACACAAAAGAAACACCTTGATATTCCTGTGAAATAAGCATCCATTGTAATAGTCACTGGCACATAGAGCTAGAAAGTTTTCGCAAGCTTTGGGACACTGTTCACAAAACAATTCTATTTTAATATCTCCGACATCAGTATGTATTGTTACAGACATAATGTAATGACGTAGGTAGTGTAATTATTTATATTTTATTTATTTTTAGGTTATAAAATAGAAACGATAACACACCAATTGTCTGTCAGTTTGACATTTTGTACTTTTTTAAATTTTACAAATTCTAGGTCAGCGTAAGGGAAAATAAAAGCTCATACAGCCACATCATGAGTTTTCTTTCACCAACCAAAATGATACTTAGAAAATAATTTAGATTTTTATACTCGTGTTTTTTCTTCAGTTTTCGCATCTCAGTCGCCTCCTCCGCGGAGACGACCACAGGCGGCAAGCGGCAACACAGATCTCATTCGCCATCCCGCGCGCTACCGGCTACCATCGCCGGAGGTTCTAAAAATGCTTGCTCTATCGCATGGCCTAAGTCTTAAGTTCAAACAAGATAACTGGGTTTATCAATAAACTATCGCTTCGAGGACTGACAGCTGGGAACATTCATAAAGGCTAACCAGAATATAAAAATAAAATAGATACCTGCTATTGCTCTGGGAGCGCGAGCGCAGCGCCACATGAATTATTTTTATATTACCTATACTTAAGGTAACGATTTCTATCATAAAATTAATTCGATTGAAATTCCGCAATATGTCGAGGTTTTTTTTTTTTTTGGTCGGACTTTACAAAAAAGAAGTGCTTTACAGAATAAAGTTTATTTATTTACATATTAATTACTATTCTTAATTTAATTACATTGTAATACATACAACTTTACATTTCTATCACCACTTCAACTTGAAACATTATGACTATAATTTTATTTTTCACAACAGAACCTATTAAAGATCACGTCTATTCGCTGCCACCAGCCCTCTCGTTCTGTCCTGCGTGTGGGTCGTGTGTATTTTCATCAACAGCTCCGTAGTTTCCAAGCATCCTCTGTCCAGTCGGGTCAAACGGCGATTTCAAATGCATTTTTGCCTTATACTTCTTTCCCAACACTTCAAGCTCATATTCACCACTTTCCATATATTTATTGGTGACCACGTTACCTTCGTTTTCTACGTAACCGATACCTATGGGTTTATCTAGATAGAATCCGTAGTCGCCCCGCCTAAGGTGTCCAACAATTTCGCCGTTTCTATAAATTGCTTCTTGGCCGTAAAGTGCAACCTGAAACATAATAAAAAGTTATGAAGAATAAACATACCTACAATACAAGTAAACATACAATACACAGTAGAGAAAAAAGGTTCAAACGTTCATCATCATTCACTGCAGTCAAAAGATGTCAACTATTGAAAAAAATCTGTCCAGCGCTATCCGTGTTGATCTGCATTTCTTCGCGCTACCTTGGTTTTAATTACCAGAAAATATAGACATATACTTCAATTAGACACCACATAACTTTTCCCATTGGGCTTTAAGTAAAGACTTAAGAGGACCTAAAGAAGTGCACAATGTAAAATTACAAAATGTCCAAGTTGCAATATTATGAATTATGACAATGTTTAAGTCCCAAAATCCGTATCTATTTAGATTTAGACGGACTAAGAATCATTATTGCGTCTCCAAGATTTTTTGACGTTGTCTGGAAGAAATTATTGTTTAATAATAATGTAGTTTTGTAGGCCTTTTACAACATCGAGTGACCTTTAACCTTCTTATCATATCTGTGTTATAAGATGTAATAAGGAAAAATCTATTTAAGTACCTTGTCATCTAAAGTGAAGAAGGCGTATTTCTTGGTGACGCCGTTTTTGCGCGCTTTGGTGACGCTTTCGTTGCCAATGTACTCGCCGTCCTTGCGGCACGTGAAACCCAGTCCCGCTTCTATCGGGTTGTCGTCTGGCCTTAAGTCCGCGTTCCATAAGTGGTAGCCTGGAAGCATACAGTAAGAAAGATTTTGATGTGACGTCTTATAATTCGATGGAGCCGGCTGCACGCACGAAAAAACATGACGCAATGCGGCGTTACCGCGCGGCTGAGGCGTTCCATTTAAGGCTTGAAGTGCAAGCGAGAGCGCAGAACGAGCGACAAAGAGGCACAATCGTTGTCACGTTCGACTATCGTCAGTAAACCGACTTTACAGACAACCGCTTTTTTGTAGTATAGATAAACACTTAATATAAGGCGAGCCACTGATATATCTTTGTTTTCCGTCAGTTTCGACGAATAGCAAGTAGCTGCATGCCCTTCGGAGCGATCACAACCCCGAGACAACCCTCCCCGCACTTCAGCTAGTTGACAGAAATTTTTTCTTTATTTGCATGTATTACAATAATGTATTCAATACTCTTTGCTTGGAATAGACAATCTGTTCATTAAATTTTCAAGCTCTCAGCCCAACTCACTCGCAGTGCACGGCAAAAGGTATTGTTTTGGCTGTACCATGAATGTTACCTTTCTCAGCACTAAGGGAAGTGTAAGCCCTCCAGCCGGCGTTCTTAAGGCACGTGTCGTCTCTAAGCGCCTTGTAAACCTCCACGGCGTGCGAGGAAGGCACGTGCAGCTCCCAACCCAGCTCGCCCGCCCAGCTGACTCGCAGCGCGCGGCAGGTGTAAGTCTTGTTCTGGCTGGAGTACGGAGCTTTGGACATGTGGATACTGCGGTGCGTGTATACTGGGAACGCGTCGTTTGATAGGCCCGCGTTCGTGTAGCGCTGGAGGATTTTTTGGCTGTGGAAATTACAAGAAAATCATTATTTTTCATGTAGGTTATGATAAATTTTCTATGGTATTGAAAAAGTACCTACGAGCTTCACCGAACTAAAAAATCTTTACCGGATTTCAATTTTCCAGCGTATATACAGTACCCGGTAGTAAATAGACAGTTCAAATAGGATGTCACTTCTGTCTAGATTGTATTCGATTTTAAGGCCTATATAAACCCTGTAAAATTATTTGGAATTGAGTCAGTTCATCTTGCGGCATCAACTAGTATTTACTCTCTACCTAACCCCGCACATCTCATGGCGACCATGCCTGCAAGCAACAAGGGGTTCCCCTCAGTGGGGACATATGTAGGCTGTTAACGAATACGAGATACCACTTTTTTGAATACTTCTATTACCTGTCCGGTCCCTGTATGGCGAGCACGCACAGCTGTTTGGATACATCAGTGATAGTGGCGCGCAGTTTGTGCGTCTGTATGACGCGGCGCAAGTGAGATTGCATGTGGTAGGCGCTGAAACCGCTCGATACCACGTAGTAGCCGCGACCCTGTGACCGAAAATGTATTTGGCAATCTTTGAGGAATTGCGTACAAGTACTAATAGAGAAGTGACAGTGTATTCGAGGTGTCTAAAGCGCTAAAGCGGGAGGCGAGCGGAGCGAAGAAAAACAAAAGACTAACGCCATGAGCGAAAACTAGTGACTTATCTAGGGACACCAACTCGTATTACTATGAGTGTGGTTTGCGGTTGGTAGCTCTAGTAGGCACAATACAACGCTGGTTTTAAGCTAGCGCCGTCTACCCATATCGCGCTACTATCATCCACACAGACAATAGTTTTAATACGAAATTGTTTCAGATTCTTAATTTTAGCGTGCCTTTGTTCGCTCCACATAAAACTATGTGATGTAAAATATCCAAAAACTATTTAAATTATGGTGTACTAGGCGTGATTTAAATAATAACACCTTTACGCGAAATATTAAATTTAATTTTGAAAAAAATACTGGTATAAAAGCATTTAGACTTTACCAAGGACGTTACGAGTATAAGTACTACCTTTACCAAGGATGTTATAAGTACCACCGTACGACAGTACTTATAAGTTATAACATTCTTGGACTTTACTATTAGCACGTGGCGACCAACTAAGCGTGTTTTGTGTTTGTGTTATTGTTAACGATTCCAAAAGTTCATAAAAAAGAAAATACCTTGAAAATAGGCTCGTGCAGTTGACCGCTGCCCCCGTCCAGAATAGTGACGGTGACGTCACCTTCCACACCCCCCTTCTCATTCAGAACTAGAGAATACACCAGCCTGTAATTAAACAAGTAAGTAGAGTAGATGAAAGAGCGAGATAGATGCTGACGTATTGAATATTAACGCTTCACCGCACAACTATTAAATTGTGAGTAAAAAATAGCATCACCGTTGCTTATAGGCCTAATGGACATTTCTTTTAAATAGACCATTAATTAAACTAAATTAGCAACAATCAACTTGAACAAGATGTCACGTGGTACAACAGTGCACTTGCAAATTTCATAGTAAAACCTGACCAAAAAAATAAAAATCCTCGCAATATCGCGGAATTTCAATGGGACTAATTTTATAAATGGAATTGTTGCCATAAACAAAAATATACACGTGGCGCCCCCAGTGCAGGTTTTTAATTTCTTTGGTCAGGATTTAAAATGTATTATTTTCCCCCCGCGCTCATCCCTCACCGCCGCTCGCTTGCTCCAGTTGTTTGCCTATATCTATACTAGTTACAGTACAATTTATTGTCCGTTTTTCTTACCTGTCATCTTTTTTTGAGAGGTCGGCAGTAAAAGCCAAGTTAGCAAGTCTTTGTGCGTCTGGTCCAGTCAGGTAGAACTTGCCGTAGTACGACAAATTAAACAGCGCTGCTTTATTCCTGCACTGCAGAGCTTCCTCGCGTATCTAAGTAGACGCAAAAAATAAACATGGTGAAATGTAAAGCACGCAGAAAAATTTGCAGATATTTCTTAATCATCTAGGGAATTAATCTAAGGGAATCTAGTGGATCAAGGTATAATTAAAACCAGTTAGTCAAGTATTTAGTCAGGAAAACAGCCTCTGTAGTCGAGTGGTCAAATACTAGCCTCACGTTACCGAAGTTCCGGATTCGAATCCCGGTGGGGACTCGTCGAACAAATATATTTGGTTAGGACATTGCAGGCTGAATTACCTGATTGTCCGAAAAGAAAGATGATTCCGTGCTTCGGAAGGCACGTAAAGCCGTCTATCCCAGTTACTCTCTACGGATGTGGTCGTTACATGAGCCATGTCAGAAACCATAGGCGGCTCAATGATTCTGACACCAGGGTACCTAGAAACCTGCACGATACGTGAAGTGAAGTCAGCAAAAAATACTGTAATCAACACAACTTTTGTGTCGTATGACATGATATTACCAAGTTTATAAATACACTAGCTTGCCGCCGCGGCTCCGCCCGCGATAACAGTTTTTCCCGTGGGAATGAGGCACTTTCCCGCAGTAAAAGGTAGCCTATGTTACTCAGGGTGAATGTAGCTTCCTAATGGTGAAACAATTTTTGAAATCGGTTTAGTAGTTTTTGAGTTTATTCAATACACACCAAAAATACAAATCTTTCCTCTTTTTATTATTACTCGTAGTATGATAAGTATTGAAAGTGTGTCCCATTTAAATTGTATCCAGATCTATTAAATTAAATTCTGCGTTTCTCTACACATATCAATCAATAGAATATTCAAAAGGTTTGGTTAAATGGTGGGTGATTTGTGTTGACTCACAACAGGATGGTGTTTGGAGAACTGGAAGGTGTATTCTCCTCTCACGACATCCTCGTAGCGCCGGTCGATGTTGCGAGGGTAGTCGCTATGCGCGCCGCCCCAGTCGTATGGCTGCACTCGGATCTGAAATATTTTAACTATGTATAGCTATACATATAGGGCGTAAGTCGCGGCTTAGTAAATACTGAATGGACAGCTAGTCCAGCAGATTTTTCAAAACGCGTTGATTGTATGTGTTTGAGGTGCCTGTCTATAAGTTAAAGTTCTATGAGAAAAATAAAATTCATCGACATTTTTCAAAAATTTCGATTGATGTCAGAAACAAACAATGTAGAACAATTTTCTATATTCTACAGGGCTAGCATGAGTTTCCACGCCTGGTTAGAACATAGATTTAGCATAGTGTAAACTTACTAAGCCCATGGGCAATCAATTCTCATCCTATTGGAGGAAATTTTAACATGGCAGCATTTTGACAGAAAGATGAAAATCGCTTGTTATAGCACTAAGCTACGGGGACAGGTTAGCTTAGGTACCCCAACTTGGAGTGTAGGCGTGGTATGGTTCCTCATAATATTTAACTGTAACAGTCTGACTGTATATTGCAATTCGTTTGCCTGTTACCTTTTCTCCTTCCATGAAGAAAGCCGGTCGTTCCCAGCCGGCCCTCGCTTGCATCACCGCGCCGTCATCTACCAGCTCTTGATGCAATGCGTCGTGGCTCGCGTCCCGGCCCGCCAGTCTCTCGTCGTTGGGGTATACGATGGAATAGTTCTTAGCGTACGACTCGTGGCTGCTTTCACGACACCAGTGCGCTCGCGACATCTGCGCCGGCGTGAAGCGACGGATGTCGAAGTTGAACATGTTGTAATGGGGCCTGGAGTGAATAAAGTGAAGTAAATGTCTGTAATATACGTTTAGATGGGATCGAACCTATTGAATATGAGATTAAATGGTCTCGTTCTGTATGAAATACGAGCGAGATCTCTAGTGGAAAGAAGCGACAATAAAAATCTATCAAGTTACCCGTTGATTAAATGAAGCACGTTATTATTATTATTACCTATTGGCTGGATTTCCAGTTTGTCACCTAGTAAGCGTTTTCCCAAATTTACATGTTCACAATAAAACTAAGTCACACTAAGTCATGGTCATGTGAAACTAAACGAAAGTTTGTAAGCTCGCTCGAGGCCATTAAGGATTTTGCTGAAAGAATCGTAAACGTAAAAGGACTGATAAAACATTGGATAAAAGCTAAATATTGGATCCAATACTTTCTCTACGACTTCCTCTATTCTTTCCCGTGGCAAAATATCTATACTGTCATAATAAATCTCGAAAATCACCAAAGTAGCCGTGTAAACGAGATTCAATTTTATTTAACCGTATGTTACTAGTCAAATCTGTATGGAAATCATGATAAAATAAAATTGTATCTTGTTTTACCAAAATTACAATATCTGCGTTAATTACGTAAATAAATGACCTTTTATTGCCCAAGGCCACTGTAACTTATATTTATTTTATTAAATAAGAGGGACGAAAGTGATTAATGTAATTATTGTTGTTATGACAGAAATAAACAAACCGGTGGTGTTTACTGATTTAAACTTACGTCATTATTTATTTCATAGATATCGCAAATAGCTACCGTTCACCGAACAAATAAGTTAAAATACTATGATTATTTTAACACGTTGCTCTAAATATTTACTTACAATTTTAGACCATTAGTCACTTAGCGTAAATAAGTAGCCAAAAAAATCAGCAAGTTCTTCTGGGAAATATTGTTCGGAAAAATACAATCAACAAAACGAAGTTCATTGAGGGTAGAAATGCAGAGGTTTCTTATGTTCTTTTTCTGCAAATGTAGTATCCTACCTTCCGCTGATTATCCATTCAGCCATCTGAATAGCTGTTCCTGCCGAGAACATCATACCAGCAGAGTTGTAACCACAGTTGTGGTACAGACCTAAAAGACAATAAAACATTAAATTACACTCTCATAAGCTTAATTCAGAACCGGTGTTAATGGTGCAAATGGTGGCCTACGTACAGCAGTGGACAGATGTGGACATATAGATTAGAAGTCTAGTTTCTGATAGTTTCAATTGTTAATGCTAATAGTTGCTGATTAGCACCAATGACCAATGCGATTTAGAGTTCAATAGATAGTTCTATGCAGGCATTCAAGATAGATACCAATATCGTATCTTCAAATTATGTCAAGTTTGTAGGCCATTCGCCCAGTTATCAAACTTTTGAACTTTTGACCTTTGACTGAATGCAGAAAACAATCTGGCTATACTCCAATGTTTTTGCATTTTTACACAGCATAACTTACCAAAGATTTTAGGATCCTCTCCCATCAAAGGCTTGTGGTCAGGAGTAAAAGACTCTGGGCCACAGACTGTACTCTTGACGCCAATGTTGCCCAATTGAGGGCACAGAGTCGTCGCGTGGTTCATGTGTACTGTGAACACGTCCCAATCCAGTTCGTATAAGTGGAACTGCTGGCTGTCAGCCACCTGTAAATTGGGAAACGAATAAATATCTGATAAACCGACCAGGACGAAGGACGAGTTTTATTGGTGTAGTATTTTTTTTTTGAGTTGACCTATGCTTGTGTCGAAAAGGTACGACCAATCAAGCTTCACCGGACTTGCGGGGGTTTGGTGTAGTAATCATAGTTTTAAACAAAATTAAAAGCAAATCGTCAATACAAATCTTATGAGTGGATTATTAGTAGCCACTTGAAAGGTCCCCCTACATAGTACGAGTTTACTAACAAAGGTATCATACATTTTCTGTCTTCATCATTAATGTAATCCAAGCACCCTAGACCAACCGAAGATATTCTAAATTTCCCGATGCTCTAGATTCCGATGAAATCAGTTGCACAAGATGTTCTTTTCATGTAGGCGTTAAAGTAAGGTACAATACATACAGACTTCATTAACCTTGATGTCAGGATTATTGAGTCCGCCATGACTCATCCTCTTCTTCGATTGACTCTTTGACACAGATTTTAGATTATCAACCAACCATGTGGTAAAAACCCTATGGAAGTTTTCTAATTATTACCTTACGTAAAGCCCGACCAGACAAATAAAAAACCTCGCCATATTGCGGAATTTTAATGGAACTAATTTTATTATGGAAATTGTTGCCATAAACCTACAAATATACGTGGCGCCCCCAAAGTAGGTTCCTTATTTTTCTGGGCAGGCTTTAAAATGCATTTTACCTGGTCCAGCATAATCGGGTTGTCTTCATAGCCTCCAATATGGCAGGTCTCGCCCTGCACCTTGATGTAGAGATTGCCGTCATGGTCCCTGAGGTTGGGAGCCCCCCGGATGCCGGGGACCGTGTCGGACACCACGTAGGCGTGTTTGAACGGGATCAAAGGGAGGTACGGGTTGCCGGCGAAGCGGGCTACTCTTGGACCCCATACACCTAATAAAAGTAATACAAATAGTAATCGTAGTTAGTTATTATCTATATCTTTGTTGGAGAAATTAACTCCAATGCTTGCTTGCTTTTCGTGCTAACCTACCTCACAAACCCTGGTGTCAGAATTATTAAGCCGCCTAAGGCATCTGACATGGCTCCTGTAACGATTATATCCTTAGATCATAGCCGGGACCCCAACAATAATAAGTAAATATCATTTATTTCCCCATATGGAACATTAAGTACCTTATGTTCGAAGATGCATTGTGAAGTTAAGTAACTATGAAAAGTAGATAATCATCTAATCTTCGAATCACATAAAACGCGATTTATCATACGTATTTAGTGCGTATCGGAAAGCGCGTGAAAAATAATCATTTTTCGTAGTTTCTAATCATGACGAAAATCTATAAACATTACTGGTGGCCGTCTAGTATGTAAACAAAATACTGACCTCCGCAGTTAACGACACATTTAGTTTTAATAAAGCCCTTATCCGTGTGGATTCCGACCACCTCTTTGTTTCCAAGCACGTTGTGGCCATATTGGATGTCGAGAACTGGTGTATCTTCATATACCTGGAATAAACAGTCTTTAGAAAATCAATTCAACTGTAAAATTGACATTCTTTAACTTTAGAATAAGTTAAATTCAAAGTAAAAAAGAAGCGGCCAAGTGCGAGTCGGAGGCGCCAATGAAGGGTTCCGTATGGCAACAAGTAACATAATTATAAAAGTTTTGTAGTTCGTTGTAATTTCGATCGATGTTTTAATAATATTGTAATTTTTACGTTTATGTTTATGAAATTTTATCCATATACATATAGATACATGTAAGGGTTCGGTGAAAAAAAATGTTGAGTGTAAATTCTTAGTATGGGGAACCCCCAAATTTTTTTTCTATTTTTGTGTCAAAATCTTAATGCGGTTCACAGAATACGTCTACTTACCAAGTTTCAATAGTAAGGTCAATTCAATAGTAAACATTGAAACATTACTCACTTTCCCTCCATTCTCCTTGGCAACTTTGACCAGAGCGTTGCAAGCCATAGTCGGATCTATGGTGCCGTCAAGTGGGGAATACAAGGCCTTCTGGAAAACCGTGGGGTCCAAGATAGGGAACAATTTCACGGCTTCCTGAGGTTCCATGATTTGGCTGGGTATCCCCATGGCTTTGCCCATAACATGCAATCTAATGTATTCTTCTGTGCGTTGCTGTTGAAAAATGTTTGAAATGTAAAACAGAGTTCTATTTACTAAAATTATGAAAAGTTCACTATAGTATACATAAGGTAAAGCACTGTATTACTGTATCTAACAATATTACAAAACATTTTAAAATCTCATTTAAGATTCTTGAAATCCTTATCATTTTATATCAATACCTTCTTGCGAATAGGGCCTAATAAAATTAAATTGTTGCCTTCGTTTTTCGCTTGCAACAGTAACCAAATTATTTAGCACTGATCGGAAGTGTAATATGAACTTTAAGGATACAAATATATAGACTATTATAAATTTTTCAGTAAAATCGTAATATACCTTACTACGCGATATGAATAAGCCGCCATTGTTAATCCAGCCCGCGTTCTCGCCAGTCTCTTTCTCCAGGTGATCGTAGACAGTCCGCGAGTCACGCAGTAATTTGATCTCCAGGTCACACGGTCTCAGAGACCATACGAGTCCTGGACAGATTAAAAAAAAGAAACGTTGAAATGAACGAAAAAAAAATGAGAAATAATAATAATAATAATAGTTTCTTTTAAATTTCAAGAACTTCTTAGCCAGCCATTCTTTATCAGTTTGGTGTAGGCCATGGGTGGCCATGGTTTAAGGCAGGTATTTCACTGGCAACAGCGACAAAAGACGAAAGGGACGCAGTTATGCGTAAGAGTGAGCGCGGTGTATCTGCATCTTATTCTAACGCATAACTACGTCTCTTTCGTCTTTTGTCTTCGTCGCCAGTGACATAGGTGCCTAAGAAAACAAGATCTTCCATTCGGACCACGGACTGACACAAGCCTACGTCATTTTGCACTGTTCATCCTTGTTTATTAACACGCATTCGACAAGGATGAACAGCGCAAGGTGACGTAGGCTTGTGTCAGTCACGTGGACTGAATAGAAGACCTTGTTTTCTTAGACCATGGGTGTAGGCCTAATTTAGATTACGCCATCTAGTCCGGTCTTATGCTGCCTTTATCCAATTCTCTATATTCTACCATCGCATCTGCGGTTTTCTCCTGGGTATTTTTTCACCCCAAGGTCTCCATGCTGAGACCGCGTTACCTATTCTCTATCCTTATCCCTTAAACATAATTTCATAATCACTAGGCGTTGCTACGTATTTAATCGGTAAATAAAAATAACAATAGTATATTTACCTACCAGACTTCAGACTATATCAATATCTACATAACTTATACGAAACAAGATTAAAAATAACGATGTATTTTTCTAGTGTTATTGACCGTACGCTATTCATTTATCTAAGAACAACAATATGTATAAAGAAAAATATTATTATTTTACATAATTTAATACTTGCTTGTCGTATTATGATGACAAAGATTTTGTAAACAGTGATATTACGTAGATGCGTCTGTGTTAACTGGAGCGGTCTCAACTCTCAGCCCATACATAGGAAACGGGAATTGATTTTAATGAGTTTCAACTCGTCCTATTTATGCAGGGTCTATTGAGCTCGCGTATCAGCCCACTATCGTATTGACTACTACACATTTAGCTATAGCTTTTGTTTACATCAATCGTTAGTGTTCGGACCAATAATACTAAGCCTTTGGAAATGCGCAATGTATGATAAAATGCATTTCATATAAAATTTATTTTAAAAACTAATTAGATATGAAATGTAAGTTTAAATTTAAATATGTAGTAGGAAATAATGACAATTTCTTACCAGCAGTATGCCATGTTGTTCCACTGGTTAACTTAGCTCTCTCTAGCAAAACAGCATTGACTCCTCGCTTTGTGAGCTGATACAAAGTGTTACAACCAGCAATCCCGCCACCTACAACACAACACGAGGTCAAAGAAAAACATAACAAAAAGATTATATAATAACGCAATACGAATCGAATACTTGCCAATAATAACAACATCAGCTGACGACACAAAATCTTGATCGGTAGCGAGATATCGCCTCTCAGTTCTTAGGGTTTTTAAATAATGCCGCGTTTTAATCCTATTTGTGCCGTGTTTTAGTAGTTTGAACATGATTGCAGAATGCCGCACGCGAGAAGCGAACGCGGGCGAGCTCCGAGATGTACTGACCGGTCGACCATTAAGCTGAGAAAATATTGGTAGATAACTCAAATGTCACTGCTCATATCATTTCCAACTTCCAACCTTATCAGTCAAAGTTCAATTTGTATCTATGTAATTCTATTCCGACCTTGCATGTGCTTCGGGAGAGTTTTTATAGAAATCAAAGATTTATTGTATAAATATTTTAATTACATGCAACTTTTGTGATACCGATAACATATGAAAATAAACTTAATTAGTAAGTAAAAAAGTAACTAAACAATATTAGAAACTTAATTAGACAGCTGTTTTACGATATTTTGTAATATGTCTTACTGGTTTATCCTTTAGCTCAAAATCATTAACAGAAAACTGGGTAATTTTACTTTATAGCCTAAGCATTAGTGTATATTTTTTGGTGATTAAGTTAAAAAAAGCGAGAGTAAGACCGGTTTTACGAATACAAAAATAAGTAACATACATTAAAAACTAAATTAGCTATGTTTGGAAATATTAATAAAAGTTTAATTAAGACCTTTATAAAATAATGGACCCTGTATTTGAATACTAATCTCTGTTCCTAACCACAACAGAAACTATGATTATAAGTAAAATGGTTTGTTGCTTTTGGAGACAAAGAACGTGAGAGTTTTGTAATTAATTTTTTATTAAGATCACTAATTTAAATAACATGGTCCAAAACTTAACTATTTAAGATAATATTAATCAATATTTATGTAGTATGTACCTACTTGGCTATAATTCTATAAAACAATCAGTTATTTATTACTTTTTAAATGCAACATAATATTTATTTAAGAAATTATAGTTTCAAGATGCAGTTATCTAACATAATGTACACTACGCTATGATATTTGGTGGTTAACTTAAATATTTTTCAGTATAATAAATTAAAATAAATCTTAAAGAACACTGTTCAAAGAATAGTAGTAATTAAATAAAGACGATACTGATATTCCTACCATAAAATTTAAATACCTGTGGTTATTGGTTATACTATACAGCCCCTGCGCTGGAAGTAGCTGTAATTGGCTGAAATTGAACAGTGTTGACAAGATACGTACGCCACATAACTCCGTAATTTTTCAGTACTTTCGTATTGCATTCCAGTGTAAAAGGATAGTTTAAGCTGAAACCCACGACTTGAAAAATATTTTTGTTAACCGTACGTATACTTATAAAACAAATTAAAATAACTGAACGACACAAATCAAAATAGTAACTTACGACAATAACTATATAATGTCAAAAATATAAAACTATCGGCAAATACTTTGGCTATAAATTCTATAATCATAAAATAACAATAATTCCAGATGATTCTATTTACACAATACTTAAACGTACAGCAAACGTCGCGAAGTCCCTGAACAGTTTACCATTTATGATAGACCACATACAAACACACGGAATAGTTTTATTGTAGCAGTTACATCGCTAAAATATTGACTGACCCTAGATCAAACAGGCAACTTTAAGTTCACCCGTCTTGCTCTAGCATATAGGAGCCGAAAAGGACAGAAGATGAATGAATGGTTTTTGAATGAATGATATTCTGAGCGTAGCTATCAATTTAGGAAAATTTTACGTTTCTTTTTTTACGAGCGCAATATTGTATGTATTCGCGCGTGAATAAGTTGCAAAATCGATGTCTATTGTTCTTTAAAAGAAGGGAAACGGACAAATGGATTTAATTGAGTATGAGAACTCTACTTTGAGAAAAAGCGCCACTATAAGTAAAAAATATGTGTCAATTTTAGGACGTGTATGTACTTTTGTGTGTATTATTCTGGTTATAATGGCGCCATTTGATAAGCGGGATCCAGTTTTCCATATGTTAACAAATCCGTTCACACGTGGTGCGGGCTGGCAACCCTGGGGGGCGTGAGGCCTAGCCGGTGTTGCCTGGCGGCGTGGTCGCCCGCTGCCGCCGCTGCCGCTGCCTCTAACTGAGCTCTCAGAGCCACCAGCTCCCGGGAACGTTGGAATATTGGATCCTGTAGGATACAACATAAGAGCTACATTCGCTTACCGCGGTAGGAAATTGCAGCTTAAAAACTGCTCTGTAATACTGAAGGAGTAGGTTTAGTTTCGCAAGCACCGTTCATCATAAAATGTAAGTGCGAAGTTGCGAACCCGACCCAACAATTAAGTATTCAGAATAAAACCAATAATAAATTTTAACACAAATATTGTATCGCAGCCCCCGCTTCCTTGCACGAATCTGTACGACCCACACTATACTGTAAGTGCTATATTTCTCTTTCATACTCATGCAAGAAGTCAATGTCATGATAAACAAGATAATCTTGAGATAATTTTTTGAAATGGTCAACATGAATTCGTAAGGCAAACGGTGCCTAGTCCCTTTGGCCGCCATATATCGTAGTGGGGAACTTGTAAAACCGAAAGGGTCTTTGGGCTAGACTGATACGAAAAACAAAAAGTCTCCACTCTATGGTCTCTCTCTACCCTTCAGTTATTTTGAAGAATTTAGATTACACCTAACAGAATGCCCTTCTGGTACCGAATGCCTTTCTGGTACCGAATACCCTTCAGATAAATTGCTCCCTCCCGCCGGCGGGGCCGCGGCCAAAATCAAAACTAATAATCAGAAACGGAGCCCCCTTAGGCATCGTCTCCTTCACGATGTTATTCCGTATCAACGCGCTAGGCCTAGGTCCGAGGCTCCCTCGAGCCGGCCCCTAGTCGCGTTGGTACATGACTACTTTGGGGTAGAGTCTTTCGCACAGAACATTTAAAAGAGGTTAGAAAGGCGCTGTGGAGGCGCGCCAAGGATATGAGCAAACGCTCATATCTCCACGCAAAGACGCGATCACGCTGTTTAACTCACACATAGCTATAAAAATGTACATCGGTATGCGTGCATGCGTATGATTCGTTTCCATTTGAAATCGCGTGATTGACCGGCGCTATTGGCTAGATTTGAAATTGCAAATATGTGCGTAAACTTCATCTTTATTTAAGTACAGATGTAGTGGAGGTGAAAGGTGGGGTGGAATCGGCGACACCGGATTTCATACGAACGGCGCATTATCGCCATTCTAACCTCTTTTAAATGTTCTGTGGTCTTTCGCTCCCCCACAAGTCCGGTGAAGCTTGATTCGTCGTACATTTTGCGACACACATAGGTCAATTAAAAAAAAACTATTCAAAACACAAGTGTTACCTGCGGCCTCATAGTAGGGTTCCACCGGCAATACAACGCCTTCCACAGCTTGATAACGCGCAGCGACGCTACTGGCACTAGGACGTGCTGCGCACGCGCGTAAGACGCCTGCCCGCCCACGGACGACGGACCCCAGTACAGAGGATTGAGGTACAACTCCTGCCGACTGTTGATGTACGACCATAGCGACACCGTCTTTGTTTTCACTTCTGTGGATGGTAATTTGTATTGTAACGTTTTGTTGTAGAGCTACAGTAAGGTGACGTTATACACATATTACAGAGTGACAAGAAGCATGTTTGAAGTATCTACAGTCTGACAAAAATGAGTAAGACTTTTGACCTTTCAAACCATCTACTGGCAAGAAACTGTGCAAGACTGAGACAGGTTAAGCCAACTCGTGTCTCGAGACCAACATTTACTAAAGTCATAAAGTAATAGCTTTCTAGCTAGCACCTGCGCTTAGTTTTTCCCGCGGTAAAAGGTAGCCTTTGTCCTTCCCCAAGGTGTACTCTATCTCTGTACTAAGTTTCATTAAAACCGGTTCAGTGATTTTGGCGTAAAAGCGTAACAGACAGACAGAGTTACTTTCGCATTTATAATATTAGATTAAATTAGTAGAGAAGTAGAGAAATTCTATATTCGAATCGTAGAGCTAAGTAAACACTCACCTTCTTTGACTCTCTCCCGCTCAGTATTAAAGAGGAAGGTTCCGAAGCGGCAAGAGTAGAGGTGGTCGACTATGGTGACCAGTAAACGCTTGTTAAATTAAAAAGCCGTTGGAAACAGTTGTTATTTACGAGTTAATACACGAAGCACTCACCTTCTTTGACTCTCTCCCGCTCAGTATTAAAGAGGAAGGTTCCGAAGCGGCAAGAATAGAGGTGGTCAACTATGGTGACCAGTAAACGCTCATTAAATTCGAAGGCGGTCGGGAACTGTTGTTGCAGCTGCCACACGCAGTCCACCCACTGCACGAATACTGGCGAGCGGTCCGCGTCCGAATGACGCTCGTCGCCGTGACCTATTCGCTAAGAGAACAAATCAAACAATTACTCGCTTATTCATAAACTTTATAATAATATCCTACTAATTTTATAAACGCGAAAGCTTGTGGTTATGGATGGATGTATGTTTGTTACTCTTTCACGCAAAAACTACTGAATGGATTTTAATGAAACTTTACAATAATATAGCTTATACATCGGATAACACATACTTATTTCCCACGGGAAAACTTATTATCGCGGGCGGGGCCGTGGGGCGGAAAGCTAGTATAATAATAATAAACGTTGGTTAAGTTATTGTTATTTCTGTCCTTTTAAAACACCTAAATGTTTACACAAATTTCATAGACCAAAAAAACACAATGATTATCATTTCAGCTGAAAGATATGCTGCTGAACAATAGCCTCCCTCAAAAATCTTTATAATATTCGGCAATGCGCTTCCCGCATCTAAACCAACATCCAACCAACAACCAACCATCCATCTTCTTGATTTCTCGGAACCTTTAACGGACTTCTCACTTTACCTGGATGGCATGTGTGTGTGTGTGTGTGTGTGTGTGTGTGTGTGTGTACCCCATATTTTTATTATTTAAAGAAATATTCGCAGTTTGCATGTAAGTAGACAACTCTCGACGGTCCTTTAATACAACATGCAGGAATCTCCATTATAACACTGACATAATGAAATATCTTACCAATTGGAACTTGTGTCCGAACGAAAGCCACTCTTTCTCAATGAGGATCTCGAATCCTCTGAGGGTGCGGTAGTGGGGATCCAGCATCAGCATGCTGAGCGCAGTGAGCTGCGCCGTGCGGTCCCAGCCGTCTGAACAATGCACCAGGACGGATGTCTTGTGATTTTCCACCTGAAATTAAAGCTTTATCTAGAATATTCTAGAGGCATACCCAAGAGCACGCTAAGAACGGATTGGACTTTGCACCTATCTATGACCATTGGATAAGAAATTGAATTGTGGTGTGCGTGTACAACTTATCCTGAAGTGTACAATCAATATAAAATCCTAAATAATAAGTTTTGTCATTGCGATTGTTCGTATAGCCACCAGAAGTGAATGTTATATACTCGTATAAGTGTTGCTAATAGCAGCTGTACAATCTTATTTTTGCTATTTACGAGTATTTACCTTGTGTTTATAAATCTCTACACATAAAAAATTACATTCTTTTAGGGTACCAATTTCAAGTTTCTCGAAAGTTTGAAATTTGGTGGAGATACTGGGATCCAATACAAGTAAATACTAACTAGATAAAACGTACCTTGTCTACGATCCTGACTGCACCAGCCAGTATACATTTTATGTGCTTCAACCAACAACTCGCTTCGATACCACTGAACCACCTGCAAAGAAATCCAGTTTTATCATTAATCTCCAGGTAATATATTTATTATAGACTTATGATTATAATTATTATAGACTTTGCAAAGCCTACGTTGCTTTTTTAAAATCCGAAAAGCAAGGTTTAGTTCTCACTTCCCTCCCCGCCCGATAATATTGTATTATTCGACGCTTTCAGGGTGACGGAAAACACTAGCTAGGCCAACGTGATGGATTAAAGTTTGTTAACCCTAAAGACAGAAAAATTGAAGCCGCTCGAATGAAAATATAAAAAATATATACATACATACATAGTAAAATATTAAAGTAGTAGTTAAAAGTAGTTTTTTAAAAAAGCATCTTACTTACCTAGTCTGGTCAATCTGAGGAAAGCAGAGTTCCTTCAGCTTCCGCAGACTCTCTCGCATCACGTGAATGTTATGAATGTCCAGGAACACCAGCTCGGCATTCTGATACGCGTCTTCTGATTCGTATCTACAGGAACAATAACAATTGCATGTATTTAATGGAAGTCCTATAAAATCAATCAACAAACCGCTCACCGAAATAAAGCTTTAATTGGCCTAGTAATAAAAAATATACAACCATAATTATATAAGATCGTTACAACAACCCCTTTCATTTATCACGTCAAAAGGGGCCTCCTTGTTCAAAATTTGTTTTTTTTTTTTTGCATGTTCGTTCTTTGGGTAACACATTTACATAAATGTACCAAATAATTCAATCTCTCAGAGAAAATTGAGGTGACAGAAGGACAGACACACGGGTGATTCTATTAAGGGTACCGTTTTTACTTTTTTGAGGTATGGTACCCTAAGTTCAGTCAGTCAACTTTAACTAAAAAATTCAACATTTTTGAAAGCATCTTACCCTCCGCCCTTAGCCATATTAGCAAAGGCGTTGGCGCTGGGCCGCGCGTCCATAATGAACAGTTTGTGCGCTTGCGCGTTGGCGTCCATTATCAGCTGGATGTAGCGCTCGTCTTGCCTGCTGCGTTTACTGCTCACCTGACCAACACAAACCGCGGGTGATGAAAACGATTAAAGGATATTGTTAAGATAAGAATAGCCTTACTCATTGAACTTTAGAAATGGGAAGTTTTCCAGTAGCAAATTCAGAAAAAACCTTACAAAATGGCTCAACAGATGACACTAGTCAATAGTGAGGTAATAAATACCAATTTATTAGATTAAAAAAAAAACATTCAAATTAATCAACTAATTAACCTAAGATTATCTCAGTCAGAATCGTGTACAATCCGACAAAAAAAAGTCAAAAATTCTACAATAAATCTTACTGTTCTCAATATTTTACTAGCGTCATGTATGGAAATCTTAAAGAACGCTCGTTTTTTTAAAATTTCAATCTGTCACAAAATTTCCCATTGAGTAGAACTTTAATTGCGTTCTATGGGAATGCTCGAATGTTGTTCTCTCTGTGATTAAATGGATATTTTTATAGCCTCA
Organism: Teleiodes luculella; assembly: GCA_948473455.1. Taxonomy (NCBI): domain Eukaryota; kingdom Metazoa; phylum Arthropoda; class Insecta; order Lepidoptera; family Gelechiidae; genus Teleiodes; species Teleiodes luculella. Next base: position 6,097,308 of record OX419585.1, read on the forward strand.
TTCACTGCTCTTAGGCATTGAATAGGACTTGATTGCGTTTTTCCTATAGGAATGTCGTTACTTCCATACCAATCTTAATATTGCCTATCCTATTATGCACTGCCTATCTTATTATTGAAAGAAACTAAAAAAAAACAACCACTTGTTTAGGCGTTCAGATATAAAAGCGTAACAGATAGACTGAGATACTTATATTAGACAAGCAACTTGACAAGCGTTAATATTTTTCCGCAGAGTGCTGTCATTCCTCGTGATTTCATTTATCTTCTTAAAATTATAGAACCTCATTCAACCCTTTAGGCGCGAAAACCTAACAGAAAGATTATTAAGAATATAAAGATTATAGAAATTTACAATATTAGTATGTTTGTCATATTAACTCACCCCGACTAGCGGCTGGCTGCACCTAGTAATAGTGGCCTGCGAGCTGGGATGTATCCACGCCAGCACGGGGATTCGCCCTCGCGACCTGAACGCAGCCACAGACCGCAGCAGATCATCATTGGCCGCCGCCGGCACCGCCCACACGGCCGGGTAGCTGTCACACACTTCGTACTTGTCGTTGATGCGAGTTATTCGCCACATGTCGTTGTTTACACCCTGGAATAATTTTGTATTTGTACTACCTACTAAAATGTACAGCAGCCATCACACATGCGGCTAGACTTGTTGACCTTGAGAGCGCCCGTATTGGGTAGCGGGAGGGGTGAATTTTGTAGTGCGGATGTCCAACCGTATGTACTGGCTTCTGTACTTTTTTTAACTAAGTGAAGGAAAAATTTGAGGTTGTATTGTTCAAGGAGCTCAATTCTATTTGTTGAAAGGATCAAGTAACGGTTATATGGCGGGAGATATTTTTTATTTTATTTAATGTTATAGTAATCAATCAGATGTTTTATTTTGCAGTCACTGTTGGTTGTATACCTATGTCTCTTTAATTTATTGTTTAGCATTTACCATTCTTCTCAACTCAGAAATTGGCTCGTAGACGTGCCACCCATCCTCTGGAAAAGACTCAGAGTAGCTGAAGGCAAATAATGGCTGGCAGTGTGACAGTGGGAAGGCCAATTGTTGCAGCTTTTCAAATATGCCACGTCGCGAATGATTTTCTTGCTTGTGAGCGAAACGCAAATTTCGCATATCCTGAAATAAACAAAACATAAGGTTCTATTGCAAATTGTTGAATTTGCGAAGCTATGTCAGCCAGAAAACTGTGTCAGAAGTTATAGGCAGTTCAATAATTCTGACTTCAGAATGTGTGAGGTATAGGTTAACCTTGATATCCACAAAATAAGTTAGCAAAAAATACCTTTGATTTAGAATCTGTTCTTTTCTAATAATCTGCAATGAGTCTCACCTTGCAAAACACTTCAATTCCATATGAATTTTCTCCTTTAGATGATGCACCTCCAACTTTCTCAATTCTCGAAACCTGGCAATGTTAAAATCAATAACACATCTTAAAAGGAGTAGAATACTGTGTGCTGTTTATTTATGAAACTTATTTAATGACATATTATGGTTTAAGACAATCCTTGTAAGGGACAACATAATTTATTACCTTGATAGTACTATGATATGGGTTTCTAATACTTTCTACATTTTTGGTTCATACTCATAGATATGCTTTATAATATTACATTTAAATTATGTATAATAAAATTACTTTTAAAAATTTTCTACAAAACCCTAACTAAGCTTGCTAAGAAAGAATAACATTATTCATATTTATTTTCTTTTAAATTCATAAAACTTGTAACAAAAGTACTTTTAACATTTTTAATACCCATATCATCATTCATCATACTTCATACTAATATTATAAAGAGGAATGATTTGTATTTTTGTGTGTGTGTGTGTGTATGTTTGTAATGAATAAACTCAAAAACTACTGAACTGATTTCAAAAATTCTTTCACCATTAGAAAGCTACATTTACCCTGAGTAACATAGGCTACCTTTTACCATGGGAAAATTCCTCATTCCCATGAAAAAAAATGTTAACGCGGGCGGAGCCGCGGCGGAAAGCTAGTCTCTGAAATAAATTGTAAAAAGTTATTAAAATTGTTTTATATACTCACAACACCAAGTGGAACACTCAATGTTCCTTGCAATGTGGAAGTGTCAGTGGGCCTGAAGTGTAGTTGGTAGTTGGTCACCTTAAGGACTCCCCTTGACGGGCCGCTGTATGGACACAGGTATGTCACATCGCGGGCCACACCCGTCACCTTCTCACCATCAAGCAGCTGAATATCCCCTAATACATGAGGCTGTAATATTATTAAAAAAAAACATTCAATAACAATAATTCCTAATGTAAGACTCAATTGAAGGGTTGATCTAAAAGGTCTAAATAATAATATTTTATTTAAAACAGACAACTGAGTCCATAAAGTCGTTAGTTACACAATTAAAAATTAAAACAGATTTGGTGCACTTGACCATTATTTCTACAAAGGGACTATTGTTCTGATCAGCAATCGAATAATACCAACCTTGGTTTGAGAAAAACTTAGTAACTTCATTAAAATTTGATGTTGAAAAATAATTTGTAATCTTACTCGGAATAAAAACCTTTTGATTTTCTATTATGCTGATATTATTTATTATTGGACACATAGATTTTATTTTCACAAAAATATGGACTTTAATTTTTCTGTACGTACTTAGATCCTTCAGATTTACAACCCTTCAATTCAATATCAGGTACAATGTAGAATAAGTCTAACAAACACTAATTAGATATGATAGCTTATAACTTATTTGAATACAAGCCTTAAAAACTTCAATATGATCCCGATGTCCACATTTGCTGTTCACAAATACACATACATGTATTGTTCTACTTTGTTGGTTCATATTTGAAACTGAACCACACAACTTATAGAGGACTATGTGTAAAGACAGAATAAACATTAATGACTAATCTGAACCAAGGCATAGCCACAAACATACATACAGGAAGTTACAAAGCAGTTATAAAAGGCTGCAGGAATAAATTAAACCTTTTAGGAACAAAAACTTACGGAATCCTGGCCGTGTTTAGAATTCAATGAACTCGATTTTGAGTCAGAGTCCAGCGAATCGGAGCTGGCATTTTTAGACAATGAAAAGTCTGAACTCAGTAGTTCTGAACTGTTATGTTTATCCATCATCAATAGGAATTCACTAATTATTCTCTAGATTAGTGCTATTTTACCTATTCTGTTTATTTTTTGCATCAAAGAACCAACAACTTAGGTCTTACTTGGACTGTAAAAAAAATACATCTAGCCAGCCAGCCAGCCATCAGTCAGCCAGTCAGGTCTTATTCATACATTCCCTCCCAGAGTGACACAACACAAGCCTACGTAACAATAACAAGCGAGAAGGAAATAACAAAATAACAGGCATTCGACAAGGATAAACAGCTTGATGACGTAATTTGTGTCAGTCACGTGGTCGGAAAATTGAAGACCTTGGTTTCCCATGAGCAATATTACGTACCTACATTCATTTTATTTCATTCATTCATCATCTGTCAACAAATATAATGTCGTAGTATGATTATACGACTAAGTACAAGCAATCGCAGTAATGTACAGAAAATGAGACAGGAAAAAGGCTAGAACAGCTAGAAAAAGCGAAATAGCTATACCTGATCCACGTAAACTATAATTGGTCGAATTTCAAAAAAAATGTTTTTGTCTATGAAATAATATCAAAGCTTTTTTTTAATGTTGCTAGTTTTTTCAAACTCTTTCAACATAAAATGTTATAAGCTAGTTTAAACTAGGTTTCTGCCCGCGTTAACAGTTATTCCCGTGGGAAATAGTGGGAATGAGATATTTCTGTGTTAAGTTAAGCTAAAATACTGTAAAGTTTCATTAAAATCCATTCAGTAGTTTTAAGGATAATTGCATCACTATTTTTTTAACTTCAGAAAGATATTCTTTAGGGTTCTGTAAAACTTCAGAGAAAACTGAAAACAGATCCCTTATAGAATCATTCGTGTGTTTGTCCGTCCGTCTGTTTGCCAGCAGCGCCAATTTCCCCCGAAACTACTTGAATTTCCCCCCAAACCATTTGACCGATCTCATTTATCGATAGATTTGAACTATAAATAAAACAAAGCCATTTCCTATTTGTTGTATTGTATATTATTACACTACCTCCTATCCTACAATATTTACTTGTGCGTGTTTGCTATATAGGTATATAGTTTCCATGGTAACAGCTAAATTAATAGTTCAATAACATGCATTAAGCATTAGGGTGTGTACATAAAGGATATTAGTAGTTCCAACTTTGTCCTATAAGAGTAAAAGTTTTTGTAACAAAATTATTCAAATACATAAATTTCTATCAATATGAAAATACCGGAGAGTATAAATTTAAATATTCATTCCGCTTACAAACCTCTTGATAATCTAGAACCAAACAGGAAGATCAAATCTGAAGATTTCGAATGGGATGCCGATCACCCTAAACCACTATATATTCTGTGCTTGGAAAAGATAAGTGAAAACTGGAGGGGTAATAACATAATTAATATTATTTTAATATGTACTACAGTACTAATATTGATTTAACTTCATGACGATATAACGCTAAAAATATAATCACACCAATATGCGAAACAGTACCTATATTGTTTAATTAACGTTAATATCGGGTGCTAATTAATGTTTTTCTTAAAATTTAAGGTAATCCTAGTCTTGAAACTTTGATACCTAAAGATCGGAATTTATTTCTACAAATTCTGAACACGGATGGTGATCTTCAAGTTTTGGTCGATAATATAAAAGATAACATTTTTTGGAGGCGATGTTATCGTTCGAAGTGGACCGATTTACCACAAGTAGCAGTTGGTAAAAAGTGGATTAATATATTTATGGAAAGACACTATGCAAATATTTTAGAAAATATGAATCCTCGAAATTACGACCCTGAGAAGGTGATTCAAATTTTTAAATCTTATTACCATTTTAATAATAAGTATCATTGACAAAATAAACCCCGATGCATGTATTTACAGTACCTACTGTCATAGACTATACACTTTATTATATACTACTGTGTAACTAACTCCCCAGGTAACAGCATTAGTCAAATTATGCAGCCCATACATACAATCATTATCAATCAAAAGTTTGATTCCATCTGATATCCCCGTGCAAAGAACGACTTCTCCGGAGATGGCAGATCTAATAACAAGCCAGATCAAAAATGGTCAAAAGTCCGAATGGAAAAGCAAAGAACAGTTAACCAGAGGTAAATATTAATTTTAGCTGACGCTTTCTTAGTATTATGAAGAAAAAAGTTAGTTAATCTTACTTGATAGAGTGAAAAGATTCGTTTTTGTGATAAGTTAAAATGTTTAATTATAGTATCTATTTCATACAATAAAGATTTAAAAAAAAATAAAGTTTTACACCCAATCTGTGACCTAATTAAAAATCACGCTTCTTATTATATGTAAGAGTAAGGCTTAGATCTTTAATTTATGATCTAAGGGATAAGGAAAGAGTTTACTAGTAAGTAGTCTGTCTGTTTAACCTTTTTCTTCTTTTTAAATATCTAATAGGTACTTTGATTAAGTTTATTACTGATTGGTAAGTAAAGAATTGATGTTCAACCAGTTTATTGCTATAACCACTGAATAAATATAGTATGTACTAGTTTACAACCCAAATGAACGTTTATGTATGTTGTTAATAATTTATATTAAATATTAAAAAAAGGTAGCCATCTCGACGCTCCTATGCTTTGATAGTGGCAGCCAAAATAATGATAAAGAGTTAAAAAACGGGTGATTTTATAAGTGATTGACATGATATACTTTGACTTCAATTCAAAAGTATTCTTTTTAATGCCTTCGCTATAAAGTGACCATATTCATCAGTCCCCGATAATATTGCGTCATCCTTTATCGGTTGATTAATATTCTTTCATAAGTAGCTTTTATATTATGTGATTTTTGGAAATACGCTTATCATTGAAAATTAAATGTTTTATTCACTTTAAGTACTACGTACGTATGATAGTATAGAAAATTACCTCTTTTCAGATCACATATCACTTCACGCTGTATTAGGCAGCTTAACTAACTTAGTTGAACTAAACATATCTTTTCAACTAAAAGGCATTGGTATTGAATACCGGAAAGATCAATTCCAATTTACAAATAACGATGCGAAAAATTTTGCCCACGGTTTAGAAAAATGTGGGCAGTTAAAGATATTAAGGTAAGTATATTGAGGATTGGTTGTATTTGTATCTATCTTAGCTGGATATGGATTGCATGGGGCCGTGTGTGAGAAAGGCGAAAAAAAAACGTTTGTTAGTAAATTAAGTTAAATGAAATTATTTTATGGAGGATGGTTTTAGATGGTTTTTTATAGAGGTAGAATTCTATTGTTATAATGTTGTTTACATACCACCGATAAAGCTAGATATTTTTTGGCACAGATTGACAAGGAGTGATTTAAATTGTCAAAGAGTTAAATACATACTTCGAGGTTTATCTGATAATCAAAATTTAGAGACGCTAGACTTCAGCCATTGCAAAATAGGCGATGAGGGTACAGGATCCATAGCTAAATTTGTTGGGAGACATGAAAATGTAAAAAATCTTGTATTGGTTGATAATGTTTTCAGTAAGTACACCAATTTATCATGTTATCATTAAATTGACAGCTGTGCTCTTTTGAGTAATATAATTCCTATATTGTTTTTTAGTAAAATTTTATTGTCTCATGTGGTTTATAAATACTTTAGGTACTGAAATGTATTCCTATGAATATGAAAAATTTACTTGTTTATTTGTTTCATAGGTGCGATCGGAGCAGAATATTTGTCTCTAGTTCTGATTCATGCGAGTTGTGGTATTCGAACTTTAGATTTGAGACTAAATAATAAACTTGGTTCAGAAGGTATTGCTTTTATAGCTGTATCTATTGCAAGAGGATGCAATCTAACATCGTAAGTAGGTACTATTATGTACCACACGCGTACACCCATCATTTGTTTATTTCCTATGAAATGACCGGGCTTTAATATGAAATGACGTGTAATTATATTTTTCCAAATCATCTAAAATGCAATTTCCAGACTTAACATTTCTAGTTGTGGAATAAAACCAGGACCACTAACAAAAACCCCAGTCGGAGTATGGTCAACTACTAGTGCTGATAATCCACCTACCTGTGGTGAGCTATTAGCTAGAGCAATTGGATTAGTAAAAACTCCGTTAAGAACTTTGGATATCAGCGTGAATAATATTGGTTCAGTGAGTACTTATCTTTATTTTATAGTAATTAATAACAATGGAAAAATGTTTGTCAGGTCGAGTTAGTTTAATATCCGTATTTTAATTACAACACTAAATTTCTAATTACTATTTCAATTCTTATTTTGTTTATTATGAGTAGTTATTTTATTTTTCATTTTCCCCAACTTCGATCGAGTTTCTTGAGAATGTTTTACGTCATCGCAAAAGCCTCAAATAAACGAACAAAAAATATATGACTCGGAATTGATGCGCTAAGTCTTTAATAACTTTTTAAATTTACAGCCAAGTGATATGATATTGTCTAATGCTATTTGTTTGAGCTACATCATAGATATAAATTTGAAAAGATCGGGCATGAGTTCTATGGCTATGGCTATAGCTGAGTCAGCTGCAGCAGCTCAACGACTTAGGAGAGAAGCTGACAAGGGGGTTCGATTCAAAAGAAGCGCTGGTAAAGTTTTGCAAGCTCGAAGAGTTGCGAAATTTATGAATATAGGTACGAGTATTGTGGAAACAGATTTTTTGTTATCTTTTAATAAAATAAATATTAAGAAAAAAGATAAATTGTTGTCGAATACCTATATCATTTTGTACCATTGTACTCGTACTCTGCATAATTATTTTAGTGTGAAAATAAGTTTCATTTTTGATGCAGATGCTGACCCTGTTTTATTAGCTCAACAGCTGTCAGCTCGTCCTTCAATAGTTTCTGTAATATCTGACGAAGGAATGTACAGCGTACAAACTCAACCATTACCTTCCGATTTTAGCTTCGTGCCTGCTTTAAAGGTAAATAAATAGTAAGGTAATTTAGAATTTCCTTAAACTAAATACAGTGTTTTGATGTTTCTTTTTCTTCCATACAGAGTCCTTTACCGTCTTCACGAACATCGTCAATCACTGGACCACCAACTTCCAGAAGATCGAGCTATCATATGGTTTTAGAACCATTACAGGTAACTGTCTAAGAGCATAAATTAATAAATACTATTCTTACCACTGTGGCTTAAATATAAAGCAAATTAATTGATGTTATTTTCTAAACATGTAATATTTTTAATCAGTTTGCTAGTTAGTTGAACCAGATATTTCTTCAAAGATATTTTTACATTTGCTTCAGGAAATTCAACGGACCACTTTAGTGCGTCGTGGGTCAGATGGCTCTCTTCTTCAACCTAGAAGCGCAAATGCTGAACGCCATATTAAAATATTTATTTCAAATGAACTCTATACATATCCTTCAGAATATTAAAATATTTTTTTCTAATGTGCTATGTGTGTGGATTTTTTCTAAATATATATATAAATTGGCCGAACTGCGCAATTTTCTTATTTATACACGGTTAATTTGGAGTCTTTATATACTGATAAATAAATTATATTAATGTGCTACTATATTGTACACACAGTTCTAAATAGCATCATTTTATGTTTCTTTTCAAGATATTATTAACATGTATGGGAAGAAATTTTATTAGTTTCCTTTGAACCTTAGATAAAAAAGCGCGCTTTTCTTTGACACTTACTAATATTTTTGCGTTTTTAAAAATTCAACAACGAAGGGAAGATAAAATAGGTGGGTAAAAATATCAAAAAATACAAACGTTTTTTAAATTCCTGCTAAATTACGCGTTCTGTAAAAGAGATATAACAACTTTAATTTAGATATTTTAGCGGCCACGCAGATTTGAGCCCAATGACTGCGTAAACGAAATAATTCAATAAACATGTTTATATAATAATATTTTTCATATATACATATTTTTGCCACAAATAATGGAAACTTCAAATAATGGCAACATTATCCATAGACAACTTCCAGTTTGGATTTGAATTTCACTTCACTTCAGTTTGATACTCGGTGCGCGACGCAGCACGTCAGTCATGTCACGTCAGTCAGCCATGTTTATTTCTATGAAATGTGTTTGAAATGGTGATTAGTGATAAAAATTCTTGAAAAAGTGAAATATTTTTCGTCTATTATTATTTATGAACAATTGTGCTAGTGAAGCCAATCAATTCAATGTGTTATATGTGTAAGTGAGGAAAAACTACCGTGAAAATGAATTGGGGAACTGAGCTTTGGGTAAGTGCACACTATCATCAGTTTCTCTTATTTTATGCTTAAAATTATCGGTATTTGATTGAAAAATTGTGTTTTAACAGCAGTTGTTTGATAATATAGCGCTGTAAAAAGTGATTTTGATTATTCTGTAAAGATATTCTGTAAATGTAACTTTTGTAGAAAGTCAACACAGTCATGTTCGCATGCAATAGGTACGCACGCAGTTTGAAAATATATCGTCTTGAGTACAGCGAAACAAACCTCTAGGGGTACAAATTTTACGAGTTGTGTTTGTTTTAAATATTATTGCTGGCATACCACTCAGAAACTTAAAATTAGGGTTCATTTGTTATTTTATTTTAGTTAGTCCTCACTATTATTAAAATGAAATTTCTTGGCAGCTAGTTATTTGATAAAAATGCTTCAAATATTATACATGTTTTTCCATTCTGAGATTGAAAAGTATTCATGAAATTACCTCACAAATTCTATAACATTACATATATTCTGTGCACTGCATGACTAGACCGATTTATGAAAATAATATCCTGTTAGAGAGGGTAGGTAGGTGCTTATGTGTTGTTTGGACTTTTATATTATTAATCTTATTCAATACAAATATAATGCAGGAAATGGAATTCCGTTTTGCTTACATTAGTGTATCACAATATGTAAACTAAACTTGTTATAATTAGAGCAGAGTGGCGAATTTGCCAATCAAGGCTAGTGTTGTCATACTGCATATTGCTAAACCGCCTGTCTGAAAACACACACACACACACACACACACTTTTGAACACAAGTAAGCAAGATGATGATGTAATTCGAACATCGGAATTATACTCAGCACATGTGTTTTAATTTGTTTACAAATCTTTGAGAATTTTTTCATTGGCTGCATATTTCTTCATTTTTTTTATTTAGTAAGGACTTGTGCCCTTTATTTGGTTTATGGTACAAAAATATTCTTAAGAAACCTACTTGGAAGATGTAACTTTACCACAATCTTTTTTAAGTTATAAATTACTATTCAGTATTTCACATGCTGTAAACTCACTTTTTTTATATTAAGGGAAGAAATTCCCTTAATATAAAAAAAGTGAGTTTACAGTAGATTTCAAAAAAATATATTAAAACTGATAAATTTGACTCAAATGGTCTACTTATAATTATAATTTGGTATTTACCATTAAGCAAGCATTTTTGTCTCAATAATTACCTAATTGTTGTGAGTAATACACAGAAATTAAATTACTGCTCTAGTCAAATTCATTCTCTCTAAGTTCATGTTATTTTTCCAAGGAATTATTGGTAAACATTGATATACTATACCTAATTATTTTTTGTCAAAGGAAAGGAACATTCCGGGAAAATGACATTAAGTGAAAGGGATATTCAGAGAATAGAGATTCAGGGAAATAGTCTTAATGACCCTACCGGACATTCCGGTAATTAGACCTAAATTGCCTGAAGGATTGACATTGACATTATTATTGATTTGTAGGTATTAATTAATTATTAGAAACAATCTCATGTTAAAACAATTATAATGTAGAGTAGAACCAAAATACAATGCCAATGTAATTGCAATATATTATATCAGATTAACTTATTTAATTTGTATGTTACAAGTAACTAGCTGTTGCAACAAATAATGTTTATATTTATAAAAATAGCAAATATTAATATGTCTGCTGCAAGCAGTGTTGCAGCCATTAAAGATTGGAAACCACAAACAATGCAGTTCTCTGAACCGTAATGGTATTCACATTTATTGTGTGTTAATGTAGGTGACATCAATCAATCTTTATACTATTTCAGTCAGTTTATCAGAGATGGAGCCCTATCCACAAGCATCGTCGTCTCCTTCACGATGTTTTTTCGTATCTACGCGCTAGGTCTAGGTTCGAGGCTTCCTCGATCCGCCCATAGTCGCGTTGGTACATGACTACTCTGGGGTAGAGCTTTTCTCACCCTCGCCAGACCAGTGAAGGTCGTACTTATTCGACACAAGCGTAGGCCAATAAAAAAAAAGTCAGTCAGTTTTAATTATAACTATTTATGCTTTGAACTTAGCTTCTAGTTCATTCTGTGAAAATTTGAATTCCTCAATATAACAGAGCTTATAATTATTTCCTTCCCCACTGCCAATTTTTATTGCTATCCTTCCAGGTGTTTGTGCGTGAACGCGTAGTAGGTAACAAGCAGGATAGACTATTAAATTAGGGTTATTTTCGTATCCAATAATACTTACCAATCAGGATGTTGTAGAGGTATCGATAATAGAATAGGAAAGTCTTTACACCTTGGTCATTATTGTATAATTTTAAAGCAACTTTCGTTCCAACAAAAAACTCGTATCCGGAAGGTACAATTCCGAATGGATTCTTTTCAATGTTATTCACGTATGACGGAATATGTGAAAAGTGAAATACTTTGTTTTACGAAAGTTCTAAGATTATTTAATTATTCTTTTAGAATGCGGCAATTCATCAATGTGCTGGTTTGCTAATTAATTTGTAACGATTATTACCTTTTGCATGTTTGTAGTCGTTATAATCTCTAGGAGGTTGTAGTCTAACGTACCACTAACCACTGCCTAATTTAAGGTAAACAGGCCATAAATAATCACGCTGACCAAAATTTGTATATTGGTTTCCTTCAGACACAACCATTGAACTTGTTCGTATCAGGTCATTATTTTTATTTGGGACAGACCCCAGGAACCTATTCCACTTCTCTACCTTCAAGGATTGAACTACATTGCTGTCTTAGTTATGTACTTTGGACGATAAATCAGCACTCTATATAGTTAAGGCTTGAAATTTACGAAGTTATAGTAAGCTCCGTGTAGTAAGCACATACAGTAGTGGATTCCTATAAATTGTAATAATATTGTATTCTTGTACAATGACCCACACACAACCAAATATTTGTAACACTAACTATAAAAAACATATTTTTAAATGTACGAAGGAAGCTTCAGAATTAAAGCGGCTAATTAGAGTTCAGAACGGACGGAACAGTGTAAACAAACATGAAAATTACCACATACGAGATCCTTGATTGAAAAGTCCATAGTATTGTGTTTTAGTAACCTTTATTTGTTTGCCTGTAAGATCCTACAAAGATAGTCGCTATGACCGGAACTCTAGTTTCAACAATACGTTTGTTGTATCTTGTTTTACCGGACTCGACGAAAGATAAGAATTAGGTGATCGATTTCAATTGTTTATATATCATGTAGCCATAATGCTATGAAGTGAACTATGTTACCTTTATACAAACATTAAAACCGCACTGATAAACACAAGAAATACTGAATAATAGTTCATGATTTTCATGGTTTACGTTTTGCTCATGCAAAGACATGTGACTTTACCAGCGCAAATGAATTAGGTGGTCAATAAAGCGAGCTCATCGGTAGGCAACATTCATTGATGCTGTTATTATGAACAAAAAAAGTGGTTTTAATGCGAGCGAGACTATTTGGTGTAGTATGTGAAAGAATAAGTAGTAAGCGGTCATCGCCCCCTTTACACGCACAATAACAGCGGCCGCGACGTATCGTTGCGTTGCTCTGTGTGCTTGCTATAGTATCCATTTAGATCTAGAAGTGTGCAAGTGGTCAGTGTTGGCAAGCTGCAAGGCCGGTGGCGCTGGCGACCCGCATTCTTCACTCTACTGGCTAGTTGTGAAATGGACCATTTGTTACCATTGCCGCTAGTGTGGGCGCCAACCACCTACTTACTACCTAAAAAGCTACGCATTGTATATCGTACGTGGAGAAGACATTAATGCTGTGGCATATATTTCGATATATTTTGCTTACGAAGTATTGAAATATATACCAAACTAGCTTTCCGCCGCGGTTCCGCCCGCGTTAACGTTTTCCCCGTGGGAATGAGGCATTTCCCGCGGTAAAAGGTAGCCTATGTTACTCAGGGTGAATGTAGCTTTCTAATGGTGAAAGAATTTTTAAAATCGGTTCAGTAGTTTTTGAGTTTATTCATTACAAACATACACACAAAAATACAAATCTTTCCTCTTTATAATATTAGTATGATAAGGACAAACATAGCCTGCAAGTGCAATCGGTATTTACTTACTTAATGTTGGTATAGCAACTTGTTCAACCCATATTCATGAGGAAAAGGACGATTGGTATAATATAAAACAAATGTAGTGGACTTTTACGGCGAGTGGGAGTAAAGTATTTTGAATTTGAAACGCTACTTTTAGCTTGTTGTTCTGCAACGAGAGTAAATAAAGTACTCTAAAATCTGGAACGGCGTACTCATATTTACTGGCTATTATTGCATTCCGTCCCATATAAAATTAAGAAGATAGATGTAAATATATTATGATAGTTGAAACAAAAATACAAAACTAATTAATAAAGGGTGAACTTATTTATGTTATGTCCTCATATCTCTTTAATTATATTATAATAATATCTTAGTCATAAGATTACAATAATACTGAATTTGTTAGTGAATCGTACGTAAGTATGATCTATCGGTAGATGGCTAAAAGCAACTAAAAGTACGCAATAGTGTTGTGTAGTGTAGTACATGTAGTCACAGATAGGGCTAAAAGTATAATATACAGTAACGATACTACAATGTAGCCCCTAGCTCAACTTTTTTTCTTGTACGCGCGTAGGCGTAGTGTCTTCGTTGGATGAAATAAAATTGTGCCCTGACTAGGCTGATTCTACTTTGTAATTCCTCGCCCAGGTTTCTAATCTAGGATCATTTGCTCCGATCTGAATTAAAAATAACGCTCTCGCTGTGAAAAATATTTCAGGTCATATTGAAATCTATTTCTGTTTGAACAGTAGGTACAAATTGTTGTCCGTCTGATGCTGAGAAAATATTTCGATGCTTCGCGTAGTTGTAGAATTTAATTAAATGAGTAAACTGAAAATATATAGCAAAGAACAAGTGTTACGCAACTAAATTATCGTGTTTTGTCCCTGAACTAGTTCGCTTAGCATTTTGTAACGTGACCTGGATAGGAGCCGTACTAGGTAATACTTGGCTTACGCAGAGTTTCTACTCTCTCGGTGTTTTTAACGTGAGAGAAGACATGGAGAGAGTTACAAATTAGGTGGTATTGTACTAAATACTCTAATCTCTACGCGACAAAGTCAGAAACGATGAAATTCGAAGAAGAACCCGACTGGTGGACATTGGCTATCGTGCCGCAAAACTCAAATGGGCATGGGCTGGACACCTTTGTCGCCGACAAGATGAGAGATGGAGCAAGTGCGTTCTGGAGTGGAGGCCACGTTTGGGCAAAAGAAGTGTGGGCAGACCACCAGCCAGATGGTCAGACGACTTGAGAAGCCACGCGGGCAGTCTGTGGCCCAGAAATACGGAGGATCGCGCCGCATGGAGGTGCTCTGGAGAGGCATATGCCCAACGGTGGGCGAAAGAATGCTGCTGAAGAAGAAGAAGAAGAGTACTAAATACTAGAAATATAAAAATGTTCAATCAAATAGTATACTCTCGCCCTGTTCTGTGTCTCAGGAATCGTAACCTTCACCTATTAAGAATAAGACTGAAACGCATTGCTTCTTAGTAAGCGTGTTTCACCCTCGAACTTGTTACCTTCCATCAGGTGAGATCGAGGTCATAGTCCTATTTATTTACCTATTATGTTATGAGAGTCAGGTGTATATCAATCATGATTTCTATTGTATGACCTAGCAGATATTTGATTTTAGTGTTGTAGGTGTGGTTCTTGCTTATAAATAGGGCTGTCCTGGATTTTACCTAGATTTTGCTACTGACTATTGTTTCCTTGCGATAAAGTTGGTTCATCTCGAGTCATATTATTTTTGACATGGCTTCTACAACGTTGTAGCCGCGTTGCTAGTTGCATTCTTTTCTTTTATTTGATATATCACACAGTTATAGTATGCAAAACTTTTTTTTTACTGCCTAATAATTATCACCTAAAAGTGGCCCCCATGTTTCAAATTAATTATTATTGTCACACGTCCGTCTGTGGGTCACGTACTTACATCTGTGTAGGTACCAAATTTCAACTCGATCGGTCCAGTAGTTTCAGAGGAAATAGGCGCTGAGTCTGGGACGGACAGACACCCGAGTGATCCTATAAGGGTTCCGTTTTTTGTTTTTGAGGTACGGAACCCTAAAAACGATAAAGATTTTTTTTTTAGTTCGTACGGTACTATCACCCACCTGTATGGTCCGAGCAGCCAACAAGATGCGGGTTCGAGTAGTACACTTTATACAAACTAATAATACTCTTGGTTCATAAGATAAGTGAGCCATCATATTTTAAAACTTCCATTTATAACTAAACTCATTTATCATGAGAATCACCATGCTAATTATTAAAAAAATCATTAAGTGCGTAACACTTACAGTAAAATATTTAATTTCGATCCCACATTTCGCATCGTGTTCAAATTATACGTCTTCCCATTTAGTAGTTTTATTGTGAGTGAAAGTCATATTGTTAAAGCTCTCCGATATTTCTAGGTTATATTCTTAGGCCAGTATGTTAACTTGAATAATTTAATAACACAAAAACGGCCCGCTATTCGTTATGCATGGAGGTTAGTACCTTTAGTATCTTAAACCAAAATCGTATCCGCCGCCATCTGCGATGTGTCGGAATTTCTAAAATTAATTCATACAATCCCTTGCCTTGTCTAGAACTCGTTTCGAAAATCGTTTTGGAAATTTTAGAAAGTATGTTTAACAGTTAATTTTGACCTTGTAGCAGGTACCTTTGGTCTACAAAAACACGAAATATGAATTTGATTTGTAGTAGATAAACTTTAGTCTTAACCTTGGCAAGGACTCAGGCCCAGCCTAAAGCTATTAGTTGGTGTTTCCTTGTAGAGTGATGTCATCATATCGTTCGTTGATACTCCGCAAGTGAACCCATGTTCCATGTCTGACATAAATTTTTAAAATTCTATACTTCTACTCGTACTTTAAATACTAGCTTCGATAACAGTCGTATGTATAGTAACGTTTTTACTCATTGTTTGTTTTATGTATTCAAAATTATAAATTAGAGATAAATCACACTACAAAGTAACCTAACATACATCTCTATGCAAAGTTAGTATGAAGATACAAACTAAGCCGACGGCTTCAAAAACAGACCGCACACAACGTACCTACCTTATTCGCAAGTGGCATTAGCTATAATAATAAGTTATGACTGTCAAAAATCCGGATAAGTACCTCAGTAAGTAATCGTGTTTAGCCCACGAGCCGTGGGCTGTGGGCCGGCCCGAAGAAAGACCCGACGGCCTATTTATGGTACCTGCTGGACGGTGATCTCATCGCGTCGTCGCCGGTTGGATTTTTATTCGGATATAGCCCTCTCATGCTCGATGCCAGATTCGCGATTTCAGCTTATGGGTTTTACGCCTAACAGGTCGATTTACTTGACGGAAAAGGTCACTCGTTTCATTGTTCGTATTTTTGTTACTAATTGAAACAAGGAAACTTGCAGTCTTTATTATTTGATAAGCGAATATAGGAGGTTTTACTTCGTGTTAAAAATTCTCAATATTATATTAATACATATTGAATTTTAAATATAAAATATAAATTTAGGAACCGCGTTTTCCTCATTTTATTTGAATTTTGTTTAATTTAGCAGCAAATTAGGCGAAATACTAAGTAGTGCCAGCCTAATTGGTTTAGGTTCATGGTTCAGATTACTGCGTGTTACTGGCAGGCGTGACCTTTAGCAACGTTACCAGAAATATCTTGATGGCTGCCACTCCTAGACTCATTACTTACCCCCGGCCGATCCCAGGCTAGTTAGTGACTTTGTACTTTAGTCATGTTTACAGCCAATACCGACAGACAATCAAAGAGCTGGTAACAATTTTGTAATGAACAGTTGTGGCCCATCCATAGACAATCGTTTGAAATATTTATTATAAATCTTGATTAGGTGTCAATATATGAGTATGATTCTGTAACTAAACAAACATTGCACAGTCATTGGTTCTCCTTGGTTCTCTTTATTCTATTCTATTCTATTCTATTCTTGATTTAGATTAAACTCGAACAATGAGGATATTCGTGAAAATATTAGACTGTTCGAAACGGTGAACGAAATTCTGCTAAAAGCATGGACCCGTTAGTTTTTTCATAGAAACGTGCGTAATCAAAAATATTTGTACGATATTGAAAAGTAAGTAATATCAGTACATGCTGGCGATATTTGCGATGCAGCGAGTCATTTGGCGCGCAGGTCCAGTCGCGGCCGGGCTCGGAACCGGTCCGACGAGATTGCTCGCAGTCGCAGGGCCGCGGCACACGGAGCGAACAACATTCATTTCTATTCCCCACACTCAAGGTCTCAGGAAACAGGAATCCCTAACAAATATTACGGCAAATTGTTTCAGTGGTGTTGTATTTTGAGTGCCCTAAACGCTTTATGAATCCTTCTTCGCCTTTCCGCCACCGGCCTACGCACATCACGCCATGCCTACAGCAGAACTAAGTTTTTGTATTGCGTTTTAGTTTTGATATGATTGTTTTAAATAATTACGTAATCAGATGGCTTTGTTATTTGTCTGTTACATAAAGTACCTACCTTAATTTGTTAGTTCATCTTAATTACTATTGTTACTTTGTGGGATTTGTCGTATCGTATCTTACACGTTGCATATTATTTCGTATACAATAACGTTGTAGAATGTGATTCCGAGTGACACGTAAAAACATCTTACTCGTAGAAGCATTTGTCGCTCTTTATATTATTTTTTTACATTTAACTGTTTATTGTTGGGAAAGTTAAGTAAAAAATCAAGAGATGTGCCCATTAAGAGAAAGTATGTCCAAACGTCGTGAGTGAGCATGGTTTGTGTGGTCACCACAAAATTTGTGACAAGT
Source organism: Teleiodes luculella (assembly GCA_948473455.1). Taxonomy (NCBI): domain Eukaryota; kingdom Metazoa; phylum Arthropoda; class Insecta; order Lepidoptera; family Gelechiidae; genus Teleiodes; species Teleiodes luculella. The sequence goes on from OX419585.1 coordinate 6,115,548, forward strand.
TAAGGAGAAAATAAAATTGTAAAAAAGTTTCAGTAACATTTAATTCATATCTATGAAATTCAGCTTATTTTTCTTGATCCCATCATAATTAATCAATCATGTAAAAAAACCTTATTTAGTAACACAAACTATCCATGTCTGTAAACAAACTTGTGTAGTATCATCATAACTATTAGGTACATACATTGACAGTTTGACAGCATTCTTAAAGCAAGAGCTCTTACAAATTTTATACTTAGGTAAATTTAAAAACGTTCCCACAAGAGAATGCGCTAACACGTCTACCTGAGACCCTGAGAAATGCGAGCCCCACATGAGGTCTGATGGATGCGAAGCGCTCAGCAATTAGACGGCAATGGTGCAATTAGATGATCCGGTGCGCGAGCGCCGCTAAACCGCGGTAAAACGATTTGGATTGTAAGCGGCAGAGTGCCAAAATATTTCCATTATTCTTGCGTATATAGTTTACACTTTGAGGATGCTATCATGAAAGGAAAGTATTAAAATTATTTGACATGCTTATGTTTTGATACTTTGCTAACTAGTCTTACTTCAGTAGTTCTTAATTTTCATAATTGGAGTTCATACTGTGTATTTATAAATGGGTATGTGTGTATTGTGTAAACAGATAGGTAAGGTAGGAAGATAATTAAATGAGAATACCATCTACTAGCCTATGTTAGGTCAATACTTAGATTTTTAACCTCGAAACCTACACGATAAGCAAGCAAACTTGTGGTTTTTCGCTTTAGAAAAGACGGAGCCTGTCTAGTCCGGTGGATTGGTCGTACCTTTTCGACACAAGTGTAGGTCAATTTAAAAAAAAAACGGTGCATATACATACAATGACGAAACTAAAGTAAAGAATAATGTTGTTGATACTTTGTTCAGATTTCTTTTCTGTGGTAAACGCTTGCTCCGAATGCGCAGACGGTCACACGCAATCATGCTAAAACTCTCAACGGGATTTTGGAAGCTTCACATTACTTTCGCTGGTTTACCACTAGAAGACGCACAATGATGCATCGTATTCATACTTAGTTAAATTATCGTTAGCTAAACGTTGAGATAGTAAAAGTTCTTACTTATAAAATATGTTAATAGATTTCAGACCATGTCCATAAACATAAGTAAATAATAAATAGGTCTAGCTGACGATAATTTAATTAAGTCTCTCCCGATTAGTCTAGGCACGATGACGTTGACTGTCTACTAATAATATTATACTGATTGATCAGTCGAACTAACAAAGAAATTTAATTTATTTTTGAAACTGTAAATTGTGTATTTTCTTAAAGTTTTGTTTGATTAGTTAACTTTCGAAAGTTATTTAAAAATAGTCTTTTATGAGAACTGAAATTATTGTTTTAGTTTCATATAGTACATATAGAATTAGCAGACCCCGTAACATGCAGTGCTATGACAAAAGTTTGTCGCCCATTTAAACCCGCCATATTGAAATATCCTCCAATAGGATAAGAGAATACGCCTGACAAAATTATGTCTGTCACGCATGGACCGGGCATGTTAGAGGGGCTGGTCTTGTGTGAAATTGACAAAAACAAGACATTGAATTTATTAGATTGATAACAATCGAAGTAACTTTTTCGTAACTGCCTCATTGCTGTAAAATGAGAGGTCAATGTCGGTCGCGCTATCAATTTACTGCCATGCCAAATGTTGATGCCACTAGTCACAATAATAGCAAAATAACCAGTGTCTCCTTGAAACTGAAAACATTTTGCATCATCGCTGGCTTGAAATATATCCGAACTCTGATGGATGAATTACAAAATTAAATTATTTCAAGCGCAATTACACAACCCGCTTGTTATAAATTATTTGGGTAGTTCGATGCGATATCTTAAATTCGCGATTTTTGTTTAGAACGTAGCACCTCGCGAACCTGTAAGTAAGAGATTGAAGGATTGTCGGATAATAATACAGTTTCTCACGCCGCTTTTCACATTCCTTAGCCTCATTCACTACTAGTCCGTTATTCTAACGAGTCTTATAACGTAACAACTGTCATGCGCCTGAGTTGCTGACCGCCTGTTCCTCTTTCCTTCCAACTGACGCTGTTTTATTTACTCTTTATTATAGTCGTTTGCCAAAGAGTGGGCTGCTCCTTTTGAAAGTAACGGAGACTGCAAGCAAACTGTGGCAGTTTGTTCAAACCGTTAGCAACAAACATCAGAGCCGCAGCCTTAACTTGGTAGTTTAATCAAGGGTCATATCTTGAGATATATCTGACGACCCCTTTAGATGTCATCTCACCAGTTAGTTGGATCAAGTTGCCTTCCTGCTAGACGGCTGTGGTTTCATTGCATGTGGTTTTATCATAGTGTAGCTGGCACCGTAAATTCATGTGGTTCAAAGAATATTACGACTTTTGAACCAGTTTATTGGTTTAGGAGTTCTAATTTACGATCGCTAGTCGTAAAAAATCCAAGGTGTTGTATCTATTACGAAAAGTGGTAGTAGTAAAAATTTTCGTATTTATGTGGTTATTGGCACGATGACGCTCTACGGAAACGCCAGATGTGATTCATGTTGCAGTCAAATATTTAAAACCTTCATTTTGTAAGATAGTTCGTAAATATTTATCTATAATATGTATAAGATTAGCAGATTACTATTACGATAACACAGTAATAGGCCAAAGCCTACCAACAAAGAAAAGAATGGAATAAATTTAGATTTAGCAAATCAAAATCAACTGCATTTTATATAAACTTATATTGATATACCTATTTTACAAATTGTTTTAAAAAACTCAAAATACATCGTATGTATATAAAAATACAGTTCTTTTAATTTATACTATTATAATCGGCTTAATGTTCATGCACCAAAGCCCATGAAATTGACGAAGTCTATCTTTTAATATATCTGTGACTTAGCATTTCTCCAGCACGCGACGATTAGCCCACGTGCGGACTGCGGAAGTATGTTTTCCTCTATATTGGAACCGCGGCCGCGTTTGCTGGACACACATGTTTACATTTCATCTCGCTGGCACTCTGGTAACCATTACTATTCTAGGTATTTGAAATCTATAATGACGCACATTAATCATTAACTAATGATGGCAATCAACTATCGATCAAAACGCTATTATAAACTGTATATTTGTCTACATTTTATTACACACTGAACCTAAACCGGTAAATCATGTTAATTACCATTTACATTACAGTGTAATGATGGTTTTAATGAATCATATTTTATACCTGTTATCATTCATTGGCACTTTCCAATTTGCAAACTTCTTTTTAAGTCAGTACTTGAATGTAGTACGGAAGTGATATTACGCCATCGACATTGCTGTCGGAGTGAATATATTGATATGTTTAACACTTTCGATGTGATTGTAATTCTTTGTAGAATGACCAACCTTGTTATTATGACGTTCCGATTCACTTTAGTACCAACTGATTCATATGTTAGGAACTAATGTGGTACTAATACAGCCCGTTTCGATATTGAAAAGACAAGTGTTTTTAAACTTTTACATGTGATATAGACAATCAATCTATCTCGAACATATTTACATATTTAGGTACATACATACACCCGTTTCCTTTTTTGTAAGGAATCTGTTGATTTGTTCTTTCAATCAGAGATACTACTGTTTTGAACTTGACAGAGTAGCTTTATTTTTTTACCAAATATCAAGTAATGAAATGAAACTAATTTTACTTTTATAAACTACACAATGGGCTCAATTCTGCCGTGGCCGCTAAAATCTCTAAATTTAAATTGTTGGTCTCTTTCATTCATATTATGGGAATGGAAAAGAATGGGGAGATGAATGAATTTAATTTTGAATGAATGATATTTATAATAAGCAGCGCAGCTGTCAAATTCAGCTTAATTTAGTCGGGATGTTTTTAAATTCCTGTTAAATTACGCGTAAAATCGAAGTTTGACGTGTCTAAATGTAGGTTGGCAATCACCTGTCCCTTTTCGTTCTTAATAACGTGAAAGAGACATATTTAGATATTTTAGCGGCCACGCAGAATTGAGCCCATTATTTACTAAATGTGATGTTATTTTAACATATTGTGTGTTGTGTATATTTTCGGATTTTCTTTCGCAAGTTGGTGCAGATCTAATACGAAATTTTCCGTTCAACAAATTAGGCTTGTTTCTCACATGAAGTACGCTAATACAACCAATTAATGTGATCGTTTGTTTTGGTTTCAGGTGAGTATCCGTTACGTAAGCGCGAGCGCAGCGCAGCACGCAAGCAGCATCGGTAACGTTTCACTTGCTTATCGCTACTAAATGGAAATCTAACTTTCAGATTTACATGTAAAATGTTCGTCATTTTCCCAAATAAAAAATGAAATTTAAATTTGCAATCGGTCAGGAAATTCCAATGATTTCAACATTCCAATTGATTTATTTTAGTCTCTTGTGTTGTGGCACATGAAAATACTAGACAAACAATAATTCTCTGAATCGGAAAGCAAGGGTAATAAAGATACATACTAAGCTAATGACCTTGTTTAATTGATTTATTAAATTAAACAATCAATTTAAGTGGCTACTTATTTCGGTACCAGTAGAAATAGAAAATTCCAGAAACCTTGTAAGTAGAAAGACAAAGCGTTTGTAGATCTAATAAACGTGTAAACGTGACGAGCCAGTGCGAGACGAGAAAACATTCTCCGTACACCATAGCATAACCTGTGATCTCAACTCAACTGACTGCATTTTATTATGATTTTATCGACCGTCGATCTGCATCTTGGGTTCTTGGGCAGTCGGTACTAGCATCCGTTACTGTGTTTACATAGCTAATAGCTATTACCCGTATTAGATCGATTTCCTGTTGCTTGCTATATTTATACTTGAGTGGACTAGATTCGTTTAGGTAACGCTCTAATTCTGAATTTAAAGTTATCTGTCCTACCTACTTTTTAAAAAAAGATAGTAAAACCTTTGTCACAACAAACAATAATTCATACAAATCAATAAACAAAACAAAAAATTCAATTATATGAAAAGTTTAATTGTGTTTTATTAAGGCATTGAAAAGGAGCATAGTTCTTAGTTGCTTGACACGTTATTGTAATACTTTAGTTGGTAAATTTCTCTTTAATCACAGCTTATCGGTCAAGATGACTACAAATCAAACACGTTTAATTCGATAAGAAAATTACACATGATATCAACATCAATTTATCAATGAATCGTGAGAATCTATCGTAATTTGTAAAGGCATCAAACACGCGATTAGATAAAAGCATCTTCGACAACTTTCATCTTGGAGGACATAAATATGTAGAATCGATTCCACATTTGCAAGTTGGTAGTAAGTTTTACTCTTCTACCGGTGGTGTGTGTGAATGTAGTTACGCGTTACATAATATAACTTGTAATAGTTATTCACACGATTCACATGGCATTATGTTTCAGCTCTTTCTTCATACGCCATGTTGTAATTGGGTAAAGGCAGACGACCGGTTCGCCGCTCCATCTGAATCGCTTGCGACATAATATCTCTTGTTTTGATTTAAATGGATTTCGATCCTCACTGGGAGTCTAGCTTAGAGTTGAACGTACTTATAACCTAGTTAGTTCCCGTGGGGTATCAAACGTGAATTATTCGCATCATTAATTCTTCTAAACCATACGCGAACTTTTTGTGACACATAATGAACAACCAACGGTGTTTAATAAACCAACGAATGTTTTTCAGTGATTAAGATAGCGGAATAATCCGGATTGTTCCAAGGCCATCTCACGGATGGATTTGTCACATCTGTTTAGTGTGACAGTTCATCCGTATTCGTTCGTAACATGTTAGATGGTATCGCTTTAATAAATACTTTATTTATACTGACGCATTATATCTTATATCCCATCCATCGCCATCTTAACAAATAACAAATTCAACCGAGTCTTCTCTGTACAAATAATTAACAGTTTTTTTTTATTGAGATAGCACCACGTGTTGCGATTCAAGAATTTGTTTGATTTATAGTTGGTTTTGTGAGTGTGCTTATTTTCTTATAATCGAACACGCATTTACGATGACTAATATACATAGGTATACTTAAGAAGACGATGGATTGATGATTTACCATATGCATAATTATGGTTTATGGCCAATAGCGAAAGTATGTTGTCCGTTGGAAGAGGCTGCGCCCGCGCCGCCGTTTCCACGGTCCATGGGCGGGCCGCGCGCCTCCCCGCAAGTAGGTGAGATGTCGCGCTCCAATCGTTTGCTCGGCTCTTCCGCACACAGCTGACTCGCTTTCAAAGAATTTCTCATATTTATGATCACCGCATACGTGTCCGTGATACCTAGCAGATAACTTGCCTAGTTATCATCACGCTTTGTTAAATAAATTTTCTTCAGTAAAGAATAAGGAAAGAAAAGTTACTTGTACATTTTGTATTCGTATGTAATTTTTACCTTACATCACGCCAAACGCTTCAGTGAAAGGCGTGCGCTAAGACTGTCTACTTGACAATAAAATCAATCATACGTTGTGACACAGTTGTACATACACATTACGCGGTTTGACAATATAATAACTCAACGGAAAGAAAAAGTGGAGACACTATCATCATGTTTTAAATTTAATCAAATTTAAAAGTGCAGGTCGCATGAATCCTTTACAATGTAAATTGTAAACAATGGGCCATGTGTTTGGAGGCAGCAGCGTCCCAGTAGTGGGAACCTCGAGTTATGACCGTGCGCTTTTCGCGTGAGAATTTGCCTTTCATGACGCCTTGATCGCGATCCGCTGCTTATGTGCACAGCTGCTATCGAGATTACGTTTCAAGGTTCACTGTGAATGGAGCCTCGACAATAGCTATACATTGATCTAAACGATTAATTGGTAGCGTAATTGTTTCAGCGGCTCGATAGTTTAATTTCATACCAGCTTAACATGAAAACTTTATTTAATTTAGTACAAAAACGTTCTTTTTTTTACTATAATTTTATCTCTGGTTTGTATTACTTTATATAAAAAGACTGTAGGTAAATGATTCACTGTTATCAGGAAGTGCATTTTTTAATAAACTTAAATTGTTATATGAATCTTTAAACAAGTGGTAGGTAAAGCACGATTGTATGCGTCACTCACCACCGTCATGTTACATGTGCTTGTGCAGTGTGCACCAAGTGCAAAGATGCAGTGATTCAACTGTTTGTATAAATGAACTTGTAGGTAATATTGGTATCTGCGAGCAAGGAGGTAGCGCGATGGGAGCAAATGCAACAAGTCTAGTCTAGCTCGTTAAAATATTTCTCTTATGCTAATCTGCATTTTTATTACAGCAGTATTTACGTGATATTACTCAACCTGTCGTGTCGTCGTATATTATTTACTAGCGACCCGCCCCGGCTCCGCACGGGAAAATGGTTATTGTGGGTTATCCTTCAGTATATTATGCATGTATTATACATATAAACCTTCCTATTGAATCACTCTATCTATTAAAAAAAACCGCATCAAAATCCGTTGCGTAGTTTTAAAGATTTAAGCGTACAAAGGGACATAGGGACATAGGGACATAGGGACATAGGGACAGAGAAAGCGACTTTATTTTATACTATGTAGTGATAGTGATTGTAATGACAGAGTAAACAATTATTTGATTCGCGCACGGATCTGATAGATTTCCTTTAGACGAGTAATGAATGACTGATTAGCGAAATGACTAGGTACAGTAGGCAGCACATGCGGCTGGACTTGTTGACCTTGATAGCGCCTGTATTTTGTAGAAGTATGGGTGGATTTCGTAGTGCAAATGTCCAACCGCATGTGCTGGCTTCTCTACATTCTATAAATGACAAAAAGAGCAATCAATGCAATTGGACTCTTTGTTATATTAATCAAATTGTATAAAATAATAATTACCTATGTAAAAATATTTTGAAAAGATGCAACGCCTGTGGAGTTTCTTCCGGAGAGTTCTTCTCCACAGAAGACAGCCAAATCGTGAACTCTCCTCGACGTCAAAAAATGATTTGTGAAATCTTACTTTGAATAAACACTATTTGACTTTGACTTTTGACTTTGGACCCATTTTATTGTAAGAAGTTTTACTAGTGAGAATTTAAGAATGCTCAAATCATTCTTTGTATGTTTACTGATTCATCACGTTAGATTCGTTTTATTTAGTCACACCTAATTATTGACCCTAATGTCATAAGTGGAAAAGAGGCAGTGATCTAATGCTTCTTTGAAGGGCTAAGAAGATTTAAATACAAAATGTGGCACGCTCTGTTCGTTGACGTTTATTGTGGTCGCGTGCTCGCTTCGCGGCCCAGTTGAATGATACGCGCGGCGGAGCCCCCTCGTGAACCGATAACCACATGTTACCACGACCTCGTAATATTTTTAGGGTAGCACTTCCAACAGGAAGCGAAGCAACTGCCTTGCTCAGGTATATTCGATATTAATAACGCACTAATGACACGCTACATAATAAAAACAAGTCGGAAGAATTGTTCGTTTCATTAGCCCAGACGGCTATTCTTAAATAAAAACGTTTTATATTGGGTTGTTTACTCGTGTATCTGTCAGTGGCTGGGGAGTTCGAACCTGCTACACATTTAGTTCACGATGCTGTGAACAGCGCTCGGTAGGTTATTGCACTTTTGTTCGTCCGATCAACTAGTCTTCCGGGTCGTTTCATCGAGTTACCATCTAAACCTGTGATGTGACTGCAGGTTCCTAACTTTTATGTACCTGTTGCGCAGAATGCTCTCGAATAGTTGTGTTGGTTGATGTTCTCACTCCCATTAAAGTTCATCTTGTACCCCACTGATCATTCTCGTTAATGTGTTTGCTTTTAGTGAAGACAGCTAATGGTTGCTGCACGCGTCTGGTGTCGTGGGAAATATCAGGATACACAAATAGAGCAAGCTATTATTTAATTATTTATTATTTAAACTAAGACAATTCGACAACATTCTAGTAGTTAGGTAAACAGATTTATTTCTAGAAATTTTTGATTGTTCGCTAATCGCTCCAGTCGGACTACTTGAAATACCAAGCGTTTTTGCCAGTTCAGTCATCATTAGGCGCCGCTCTCGACAGAAATAACCGCCAGAGAGAGTTTTCGGCAAATGTTGACGTCAGGCGGGCCATTTGGACAATGTTAAACCCTCACAACACAAACTCTGCCTTTTGCACATGAATCATCGATGCACAACAACCGAGCAAAGGATAAACATGTTCTTCGTTTGCATCACAAAGCCAAGCACAGCGCCTTGCAAATTCAAGAGTTATGTATAGTTATCTTCATATTGTCATTAAAAAGTATCACTTATACTCGTATTATGGACGGTCTGCCATTGTTAAATATTTTACAAAAACATGTTATAGTTAGTTGTGGATCAAGTGCTCAGTACAAGTAGGTCTAGGCTTCCCTCTGGCTGCGGCTACCCGGCAGACTGGCGCCGGCTCACAAGAGTCCACTGTTCTTGACGGCTCAATGTGAGCCATTACATTAGCCGGGCAATCAACCACGACCTCCGTTCCACACACGCCACACTTTTATAAACTACACCCTATATAACATAAGAAATTAAGAACACTAACAACATTAAAAAAAAGAATCAACGAAATCCACTTCAACAATCAAAGTTGTTATACATTGCAAGGACCAGTTAAAATGTAGAGACAAGCTGTTATTTAGCTAGGAATTTAGTGTTATTTTATTGAATTGAAACTTAACTTAATCAAAATCACGGAGCAAAAATTAAGCAACCTTGACGTGTCCTTCGCTACGCAGCCTGCATAATTTTAAATCGACTCTATCTCAAGGTAACAAAAGTGGTGGGCGAAGGCAGTTTTATAAAAGGTCATGAATGGTGGTAAAACGCAGAGGAGAGCAGATGCGCATAATTTCACAGTCGGGCAGTCTCGGGACCGGTAGAAGGGTCTGGTCGGGGCAGGTGCATCGGGCTACTATAACTACTAGTGGCTGGCTACTATATTGTGAGCCTTCGAGATTCGTAGGTTATATGTGCGAAGATAAATTCAGTTTTTGTATATTGTTGAAGAGATATAGACGGTGTACAAAGCGGTTCGCGGCATTCCTGCATAGATTTATTTTTTTATTTCAATGTGATTGTATTGCAGCATTTGCAGCGAAACAACCAGTAACATTACCGCACTGAATGCTAGTCACTCTCTCCAAAGTATAATATAAGTTAGTTTACACAAAGTGTTTCAAAATAAAGTAACTACAACGTGCTCTTGATAGAGTTTTTTAAATGTTTTTGAGCATTCCTTCTTTTATTTTATTTTTTCGTTTCATTCTTAGATTTTTTGTGAGTGAGCCTGGTGTACATGGATAATCGCTATTCGATACCGCATTCTTCTGTCGACAGGTAGTACATTTTATAAGCTTAGCCACGTCCGTATTATTAACGTTAAAATGTCTGTTTTCTAATGTCTTTTTGTTCCATAATAGGTACCCATAAAAATATTGCATGCAACAAGTTTTGCAAGAGTTATCAAATTAAAAATGCGTGTAATGAAACAATTTAAAAACGCTGCTGATGAAGGTTTGCTGTATCGTGTTAGTACCATAACAATAAACTTGTTATTTCGAAAGCCTTGGTTAAATTGCACATTGCAGTGTTCAGTTACAGACCACTAGTGTATATGTTACAGCTAAAACCCGAAGTGCGGCTACACCTAGTTTTAGCCGGTTAGAACTAGGTGTAGCCACTTACTCTAGGTTAAACCTAGTACGAGCCGATTGTTTTCGGGTAAAACTAGGTCTATCCTTCATCATGCCGGCTACAACTAGGTCCAACCAATCCCTGTTGGATAAAACTATATCTATCCGATATCATTCCAGCTAGAACTAGGTCCAGACTACAGTAACAGGCGCCTAGCTCACGTGAGTCGCGCGCCCCTGCCGCCCGCCACCCGTACACCCGCGTTTGCCCTAGCGCGCTTTGAGTTACACTGTGGTTACACTACTATAAGACACGCGCTGTTGCTGCAGACAGTGAGTTACTCGCTAGTAGACCTGCAGTAGATCAGCAGCACCTGGCGCTCACAACCTGCAGAGGCGCGTGCCTCGCTAAGCCCTTCACCCAGCGCCGCTGCTGCAGATGCTGTGAGTCATGAGTGTGACGCGGGGCGGAAGGAAGGCGTGGCAGGACACCCATCTAAGTTTTATCCAACAGGGATTGTCTGGACCTAGTTCTAGCCGAATGATATCGGATAGACCTAGTTTTATCCAACAGGGAATGGCCGGACCTAGTTCTAGCCGGCATGATGAAGGATAGACCTAGTTTTACCCGAAAACAATCGGCTCGTACTAGGTTTAACCAAGAGTAAGTGGCTACACCTAGTTCTAACCGGCTAAAACTAGGTGTAGCCGCACTTCGGGTTTTAGCCGTAACATATACATATAATACAATATATAATTATATATTATGTAGGTACTCACTCGTAGTACTAGATTATTTGGTGTTCTATGATGTTATTATGAAATATGTAATATTTTTTTGTCTATTAAAAAGTGATATTCTGGAAACCGTCTCGAGCGTTTACTTTCCAGCAATGCGCTTGCATTTTTCCTCGAGAAAGCGGAAACACGCGTGTCTGAACAATGGCCGAGGCTCGTGCTGTTTGAGCCACATATTACAAACTGCATACCACTAGTCTATTGTATATTATTCCAAGAACTGATTTACTACGTTCAACGGTAGGACTGCACTATCCTGAGGCATTCGGTGTACTTATTAAACAGCCCAAATAGAGCTTTCAAAATAAACATCAAACAGCCACTTGAAACGTTAGAACTATTTAAGCATGACGTCATCTCCAAACGATTCCTAACGCTTTTCGATTGGGAAGGAGCGTACGAATCTCAAGTAAATATGCATTACCTTCCCTTTACGGAGGGTAGAGCTATCTTGGGGCTACTAATCCAATCACAGAGCCCTTGTAGGGGCGATAGTCGATCGTCCTCCGAACTTATTTTATTCACGTATCGATACTACTCACACGATACCAAAAATAACGGTAATAATACGTTAGAATCGTTTTCAAGTTCATGTTCGCGGTTTTTGCTCATTAGAAGTCCATAAAAGAAAGATGTAATACTCAACACGTTATTACGATTATATTACTATGAACTTAATAACAGGAAACAAGCCCTTTGTATTGAACAATGAGCAATAGAATGACAAAAAGTTTTTTAGTATCCAGGCTACAGTACAATGCGCCCGCGCCGGCTTCGTCGCTCTTCCCACGTACTACGCCTCGACAATACTGGCTTATTGTGCCATTGGAGACGAAACAGTCTATTAAAACTAACGCTTCGCACTGTTAAAGTATATTCACGAGTCTTATTTCAGATTTTACTGTGACACCTGCTTCAATAAACAGCAGAACGAGCTTGCTCGTTTGGTGAGCTTAACCTACGTGCGTACATGTCCCAAGCTTTCCGCTATTTTTAATGAGTATGCGTGCGTTCTTTAAGAGCCAGTGTTGAGTATAAAAAATAATTATAAACGCGCACGATCCCGCAGGCTAGGCGACGCGTTCTGAATATATTTATGTGGCGAGTCTTGTTACTCAGGCCTTTGCCATTCGTGTGGCGGCGGCTGCGCTAGCGGCTTAATGAGTCTAGTTTTCAAGTCTGTCTCATTCGGACCAGCTATTGTGGAGTCCGTTATAGATTAAATTATATTTTTTAAAATTTAAATTTTGAAGCTTCTTTGCAACAGCTTTTACGAATTTAGAAGTTAGAACTAACAGGCAACTTTATTCTTTCCGTGATGGTAGACGAATTTCAGAAACGAGTTCGTATACTTTAATACTGTTACCGTACCGTAGGAAACTGTTACACATTTTCTTATCTAACCTGTTCTTATTTGTTTACACCAATTGCATACCTACTTACTAAATAAGCTTGTCAATTGAAATGTAATCTGTTTATCTTCTACCGGGCGTACCGGTGGTGGCACCGACCGATCTTTGAAACTAAATTGTGCAACAAATCGATTTGATCTTATGTAACGCTGGCTCTGGCACAACCTCACCATATGGAGGCACCTTTGCGCTTACGTATATCATATTTTTAAATCGTTTTTAAACTACCTTTAGGTAGCAATCCTTCTCGCTTACAGCGACTCGAAGTAGATCTTGGTCTCTGATATCAAAGTGCGCCCATTTTTCCTATCCTGTTCCAGATCTGACCTAATCAGTCGGGAACCCCCAGCTCCTTCAGATTTTTCGCGATTTCGCCTTTCAATCAACTGTCTAAAAGAAATTAAACAAAGATACAAAAATGTATATAAAACACTACGACGATGAAGGATAAAAAAAAGAATTCCAAATCCAGATATGAATTACAGAAAGAATTACAGATTGTTTTAATTTCCCTATTTTTATATGCATACAGTAATTATAATAGAAAAGGCATGCATGCAGACTTTCAAAATTATTTACTACTCATCCCGACTGATTTACTAAATAATATCTATATTATGTGCTTTCAAATAGTGCAGCAGCTTTAATCACTATGTACCGCAAATGTATTACGTAAAAAGTTTATTTAACTTTTAATATTTTGTCACCTTTATTAATGAGTTGGATAATATCATGCGTATAATACGAGTAGTATCTCCGAGTTACTTTCTATTCTATACAAGATTACGAGTCGAAACCGACTTTCTCAGTAGACAGACGACGACCCTTTAGAAATTATGTTACATTGTATGTGTACATACTACAGACAGATTTACGGCGTTAGACAAGGATTTTGTCACGCTTTAGTTATTCACGGTTGGCTAAAGACCATTTTGATAACATAATGCTCATTTCGCATTGCTCAAACGTACAAAGAACAAAACCAAATACGTAATGAAGTAGAAAGCACAAAAGGGGTTGTAAAATGTACGTGCTGGACAGATTAAATATTATCGAATTGCTTGTTGCTCTTTTATGATTTTTGTGTGCAGGTTTCTTCTAATTCACACTGCGTGTAGTCTCGCAAAAATGCACTGCGATCCGTTTTCGAGCTCTCGGTATGTAAAAGCGAATTACTAATTGATGAATGTCATATTTTCACGGGACCTTTGTAATTTATTCCGAGAGTGAGAATGAAAGTGAATTGTTGTGACTCAACGTGCATTGAATTCATGTTTAAATTGTCCATTAAAGAAAACACTTATTCATATTTTATTCAATAGGGGTCCTGGGAGATTGGGTTTGTTAATAACATTATATTAAGAAACTATAAATAGGGGCAAGGTTAGTGCACGCGTCTGGAAGGGCGTTCGACGTGGAATAGGCAGCGTCACCTTCGTTCGGGTATCAATTTATTTTTGTTTGTGTCTGAGCTTGTAGTCTGGGCGTTGAGTCACGCGGGGTGGCGCGGGGTGGCAAGGTGACGCAGGCGGGGGTGGCAATCCTCGCCCTCGTCAGCGACACCCTGTGACGTCACGCCTTCCTCATGACTCACGCACCCACACTTTTTTAGATTTCTCTCTCTTTCGCTTACCATTTTTTCGAAAATCTGTATTTTATTGTTATTTTACTCAAGATTTTTATATTTCGATTTTAAATACTCAATTAGTCTAGTCTCTCTAAGTTGCGTTAGTGTCTAAAATTTTTATTGAAATGTTATCAGCAGCGTGGTGATTCAAACCATTTTAACCTACATTTATTCAAATGGCGGCTCTCCAAATTACAGGACATTAGCCAGAAACTGTGTTTAGATAAAATAAGTATTCCGATAAAAATAATAGTATTACCGGCGATGTTTTCGAAATTAGTAGTACCTACTCGTAATATTACAGTGTAAAACAACAAACAAGTACTCAGTAGAGCAGGTATTAAGACGGTTTTGGCTAAGTATATTAAAAAATATATGAAATAAAATTGAAATTTTGTTTTGATCCGGTTAAATTAAATTCAATGTATATCTTATCCATTTAAACTAAACGTGTGTGAGTATACGTGTAGAAAGCGACGGTTCGTGCAAGGCTAGGTCGGCGAGCCGTTCGCGACATCGTATTATCGAAAATTAAATTATGTCACCTGTTGGTTGTGTAAGTAGCGGCCAATTACATAAAGTGAGAGTAGAACTTGTATGGACTCCGGCCCGAGTTCACTACAGGTTACTCACTCCCCAGATTGCTAAAAGAATTGCGCAAAATGCAACTACAGTAAACCCCAACTTCACTTACTACACTACAACATTAATTTTGCCACCACGACATTATCTTTGAATTTTCTCAATAATATTATTCTATATCGTAAAACAAACCTATTTAAGACCCGTAAATATACAAAATAATGTATTCTAAGCGCAAAAGCCTCAAACAAACATTAACATTAGGTATTCTGTTCGTTCGTAGTCAAAATGGGTTTGTTTAGTAAAATCTACTGTAATCAGTGGCGGTTGTACCTTAAGTGCGCTCGTGCGCTGCACCACCATTTTCAAAATTATTTAAAATACCTAGATTACTATAAACTTTCACAACAATTATTCATACCGGCATTCTACAAAAAAATCATAAAACATCACATTGTTATCGTACGTAACATCTGTTTTACGATCATATGCGAGTCAAGTAGTTCTAGTTGCTACTGTAAAGAAATTAGATCTCATTATTGCTTAAACAAAAATGTCTCCGTGCGCTCGGTAAAGCGCACGCAGACAGCTCCTACAACTTGTATGAAACGCGATGCAAACTGCCCGGCGCGTGAGACGGAAGATGCTTGGTACAAAATGTATTGGAATTTTTGGATAGTTCGTGCGCCGCACGCGCGACCGCTTCCGAAAATTACCGAGAGAATACGGAAGTTCGCGCTCGTATGACCCAAGGCCTTGACCCCCCTTGCTTGACTTGACCGTACACTTGTCACTGTTTGCCAGTAATCTCGCGCGTGTGCATTAATTTGTTTTGGTAAAGCGTTATTTATTTACTTGTTTACGAAAAATTGGTAGGTACGAATTATGTGCAAAAAAATGAGTGTTTAAAGTAATATATTGACTTTATTAAAAACAATAGGACTTATCAAAATAAACTGGATATTAAATCAGCGGGACCGCCTTGGTTTTTCTCAATCTAAAACAAGAGTGTAAAACTAAAAATAAATCGTTCATTGGAACTTTCAAAAGTGAAATGTATGATAAAAAGAAGTGGTTATGTGAATGTGAATTGGTTTGTTTTTTTTGCTTGCCCTGTGTTATTTTTGGTGGAGAAGCTATTTGGACGGAAACAGGAGTCAACTTTTATTTCGTAATTATTCCCTAAGATACGCATACCTAAACATATTTATGCAGTGCACCACCGGGTCTGTGAGGCACCAGCCGCCACTGACTGTAATATAGTAAATCAATCATCTTTATTGCTGATTTAACTTGTTTAAAAACCACCTGCGGGCTGCAGCTGCTGCATTTATCTGTTTTTAGATTTTCCTGTTGGATTTTTCACGCAGTTAAAATATACCATAATTTTTATGCAGGGATTAAATAGTATCTTTCTAATTTGCGTCTTTCTGGCGTGAAGTAGCGTAAAAAAAAGTAAACTTAAAAATGTTTTTATTTATGGTAGGTATAATTGTGGATAGTAGAGTTATATTGGAGAGTTACCATTATTAGAACAGAGACAATACCAAATAGAAAAAAAAAACAATAAGATTATGCATGCCCTGTATTAGTAAATAAATATAGTACATATAAACAAACAGTCACCCTCGTGTAAGTTTACGTTATATCACCTCCCATTATCATTATCATGAGGTCATTGAATTATTGTGCCATTGATAGGCAGACTGGAATGAATATCAGGAAGTTTAATCTCCGGTACCATTATACTACTTGTTTTGGTCATTTACCATTTTCGCGCAATATATTTATAGTTCGATTGTTTATCTCCACTGGCTTTATATTCGATCGAAATCAAAACTAAGATTAGTTAAACAAGGGTAAATGAAAACTCTCACATAATAGGACAATAGAGCGTTATTTTCACAGGTAGGTAATGTTAAACAATTTGGTTTAACAATACCTAATATAATAATAATAGTCTTTATTTTCTTTAAAAAGGGATGACAATTTTTTGTCAAGATCTCCTCTAAACCCTGTTAAGCTAAGCTTATTTGTGTTAAGATACTTGCTTAATACTTTAATTGCCGAACTACGCAATGCATCTTTATGGTAGACTAGCTTTCCTCCGCGGCTCCGCCCGCGTTAACAGCTTTTCCCGTGGGAATGAGGAATTTTCCCGCGGTAAAAAGTAGCCTATGTTATTCAGGGTGAATGTAGCATTCTAATGGTGAAAGAATTTTAGAAATCGGTTCAGTAGTTTTTGAGTTTATTCATTACAAACATACTCACAAACACACAAAAATACAATTTCCTCTTATAATATTAGTATAAGTACCTATCATCAAATTCATTCATAACACATAAAATAGTTTCACTGGATATCGTTCTGATATTGATAACGCCGAACGAAAATACGTAGTAAAAGATGCCGATTGTTTTGTTATTGACTTTGTTAACATAATCTTATCAATGCCAAGGCGCCATTTATTGTCTGATTAAATAATGATGAGTAATGTAATGACTGCTAATTACCCAAAGGCCATTGAGGGCATTCCTCTTCTATGTGTCATCCATAGGACAGACTCGTATCGATATTACCAATCTATCGTTATCGGCTGTATTGTTTTCGGTTTTTAAGCTGTACGAATTGTCAAGATTTAATACTGTATTTTTTAAATAAAATTCTTCTGATCTATTCTATTGCCTATTGTGCTCACGAAAACAATGTAGATTTGATTTGATTGAGACCGATTTGAATGAAATTTTGCATGGTAATTATATACCTTATATCTCCGGTCAACATCTTAGATAGTTTTTACCGCGGGAAAATATCTAATTTCTACGGGAAACTGCACGGAAAAGTCAAAAAACAACGCGGGCGTTGCCGCGGGCAGACAGCTAGTTTTGAAATTTAGAAAAAAAAATGCATCCTGCAAAATGGCTTTTAAGGATGTAACCTGTGTAAGTGTGATCTAGAATCTGCGGGAAAAAGTTTCAATTTCGTTTAAAGGTTTCCATGTTACCTTAATGGGGCTTAGTAGTTCAATAAATATACCTACAGATTTGTATTTCACGACATTTCCTTCTCTCATTAATTTAATATGTATGTATATAAGTCATCAAAACGTTTTTTTATATTTCTCTATCAGTCAATATTATTTTCTTCTAACAACTTGTGGACGTTCATGAATGAGCCTTCGTCCTCTTTTTCTTACACTTGGGAAGAATAAGCTGTTGCAAAAATGTAGGTAGGAGAGTGATCCTGCAAGGGTTGTTTTGTTTTATATTGTATGATTTGTATGTAGGAAGAGGAAAGTGATGATAACAAATGATGACTCGATGGAGGATTGCGGCCAATCAGTCGGCCTGGGTTCCGGTGTGACTCGATCCGTGTCGATCTGAACGTCGACGCATCTCGAATAACGGAAGTGCACATAATCGTGCCAATTGCCTGCGAAAGGTTGCAGAGTGGTTGTCGCAGACAAAGACACAATCATTGTATGCAGATTGAGTTCCATCATGTCGTGTACAATCAATCGCAACTGGACGTACCCTACAAATTTTGTTTCGGTTGTTAGTTTCGTTGTTGATAAAGCAAGTGATGTATCACTGTGCTGTCGACTGTACCTATGTTGTATGCACAAGTTATTCCACTTATATCTCGACATGTATGTCTGGTGTGTTTGTGTAGGATTGCCTCGCTGGTAAATGCTATGTGTATTTAGTTCGACCTTGTATGATAAATCGAGATACTTCATTCCTGAAGAGGAAATGTAATCTCTTGACATTCGTGGATTTAGATCAAAATGATAAGTGTATCTTTTGCTAATAGTTATTCCCTTATAGCTGGAAACAACAAACAGCATTTGATTGTAAACTCTCTCTTTGTAGGTGGAGTCTGCGCCATTCCATTCCATACTATTCTGTCTTCTGTTTGACCTCCTGTGACACTGCAACTATCCCTTGCTAAGCTGTTCCAAATACGGTCTTCTTGATCTTCATCATCATCATCCATCATCATCATGTCAGCCGAAAGACGTCCACTGCTGGGTGATCTTCATAGACAAACATTTTATTTGGCACGAAATCACACCTCGCCCTCTTCCTCTCTTTCTCTTTCCTTCTACCCTACCCTACCTTGATTCCAAATACGAGTTTGTTTTGAGATGGTTTAGTTCTCTCTATTATTTCTAGGCTTTATTAAAAGCAGAGGCGTTGAAGTGAGACAGATACCTAGACTGCAAGGTCATTATGCGCGCGGTACAAACTCAGCACAGCCTCCATTGTACGTACAGTAATGTAATGTCGGCTACAAATGCAAAATCACGATCGACACTATACTTTAATGTTAAAAACACCATTTGTTTTTAAATAGGCTACGGAACGAGTTTGACTAGTCATTGGAATTCTACTAATGCCCTCGATTGAAAATGTTCTACCTGATTTTCATATTCGGTGGAGCTTATTATATAATTATCTATCAATATTAATGCCTTTTAGAAAGTGTTACTCAGGTGTTTGGTCAACATTGTACTGGACTGGACGGGTGTGCTTATCCATCGCTTATCGCATCGCTAATGTTTGGTTATCGCTGGCGACGGGCTGCTATTGCTTATAAAGGTCATAGAGAAATGGATCCTTTTTTAACTTAATTTCTATATTATTAAATCTTTTCAAAGCCAAAGATAGAGAATCTCCAAGCATTTCATTGACAGATGAAAGCGGCAACTTTAAAGGTAAGGCCACCTGGAATTTTTGTTTTTCTACATTTAATTTAACATTATCGCAGAAAATCTGTTCACACATATCATGCTCACTAAGCTTTTCTGAAAAATATTCAGGGACTTTTTCTGATTCAAAAAAATATTTTAAGTTTTCATTTATTTCATGTAAACTATTATTTTCTTCTGTTTTACAAAAAAGTGTTACCTTATTACCGCTAAATGACAGAGTCCATGAAGCTACAGTGCCTTGTCGAAGAGTTCAATGACACATTAGTCGCGTATGCCAAATATGAAACTCCGAAGTCAATAATTGTCGTCCGTTCATGGTCTGTTCACACTAAACTGTCAATGCTACGTTCATGACCACTTTTTGGATTTGCCGCGAAGAGGTCACATAACGTCTTAACATTCCGATATCGCTCTATATAGTTTTGAAGTTAGTTAGATTTACAATACATGGATTGGATACGCTAGATTAGTAAGATAAGATATCAATACATATTCAAATAGACTCCCGTACCTACTCTACCCTTGTGTGTGATTGACTCAGGTCTATTTACCCTAATTCAATATAAGCTTGAATTGGCCCCGCGGTGGGGACGAAATACGAATACAATAAATACCCCACGCAATTACCATTTTTACCACATGTTTACAGTCTTGTCAAAATAGTTTTTGTTTGATGTACAGTTCGTCACGTATCGACCGCCAAATTGTTATTCTCATAAATTAGCTAAGGTATACCCAGGAGTCGTACACGTGTTGGTAACCGTCCGGGTTATGCTTTGCATACTGATGATGGCGGTCGGCGCGGCGCGGCGGTCCAAACATTGCGTGTGCGCATTCCACAGCACTAGCGCCGTCGCCGCTGCCCACCTGAGCTCTTTTTAAACCGCTTAACGCATATCTGAAACTGGCACACCAATTACTACAGGCATTTTCTAATAAACTGTCTCATATCGCAGCAATAGTTTAATTCTACTAAACTTGTTGCATTTAAATACTGGCAAGAATCCTGGCTTGCGCCTTTACGCGCTCGCTCGATATCAAGCGGTTAAGAGTATGTCGCTAGAAATAGCTCTAGTTTTATTAATCCGCAACTTTAATGCACTCAAGACGGTGGTTAAATGCTCAGTGTGCAGAGCTGTCACAAATCCAGTTCTCCCACATCTAGTTGCAGAGACTCTCACGTCAAATTGTCGTGCGCTGTTGCTTCAACACGCAGCTGGGTTAACGAACTTGTCAACCACATTTCCACAATCTATAACTAAACACTGTAACTTTTCGTAACTTTCATCTATTTTGCCTATTAGCCCAACTACATTCATAACTGTATACGATCACTCGTATATATGGATATTAGATAGGCCAAAATGCGGGAACATTAGTGATGTTTTGAGTTTTTATTAAATAACCGGTCTGGTTGTTCACGCCGAATCAATAATGAGAAACAATCATGTCCTCTTTAAATAAAATTAAAATGACACGCTTCTTACATTTGGCGTTCGATAGAATAAGCGTGATTCAAACTACACCAAGTGTATTCTTTGTAATAACGGTTTTTACTGGTATGGTAGGTACATAAGAATAAGGATGATAAACTAGACAGAGTGTATTATAACTTGTACGTGATTTGACATTTTATATTGCCCACTGATCAAAGCGCCGTTATTTTGCACGTCGTACCAATTGAAATTTTAAATTGCGTATGAATGAATAGTTGATTTATGTATGTGCAAAATTTAATAATACTTAGGTATGGTCCGGCCAAAAGGAGTAGAAATTAAAAAGTAGCAGCATTGTAGTGGACGACACTACAATGCTGCTACTTTTCAACTTATTAATCGTGAAGATGAGACGACACAACAGTGTTGTATTTTTGTCTGTCTGTGCAGTACCTGTTACGAAGTACAGTTTTCAATCTCAATAGAACCAAATAATGCACGACAGACAAATTGCTCTATCAATTGACACATTTCGATTGTTCTGCTATAGTAACAACAGTGATTTTGTTATCTTCGAACATAATTACTCAAGGATATTATATTGTAATTATTATTACTTCATTGTTGATCATTGTTCCACTAAACTTTTGTATCTTAAAGGTCTCAATAGTTCAAATTGCCCTTAGTAAGTCTGCTTTTATTAGTTAAAATTGGTCTTAATAAAAATTTGTTACATTGACATTTACAAGTTTGCTTATAATAATAATAATGATTATTATTTATTTATTTCTCTCTACATTAAAAAACTAGTAGAATTTGATTGTTTATAAATTATAAAAATACCCTTAAAGTTATGATTATGATTTATGACCAATATGTTGGATATCAGCCGCTTATAATAAGGAAGGAACAAACAAACATAAGGAAGAAAGAGTTGGCGTATGTTATCAACTTTATGAGCGAGCATTAATTTTTATTTTTTTGGGTTTTTACCCACACTAAGCCTGTCTTGTGGACATTTTATAATTCAAAGAGGGTTCACTTGAACTCGAGATACCGATCTCAAACACAAGCAAATTATACACACTTTTACAATTTCAGGTTATATTAATATAATAACAAAAAGATAAAAGGAGAAAAAATAAAATAAAAAATTGATAATAAAAAAGTAATAGTTAAAATATTGTTTTCAAAAAACTCCGTACGATCGTGTAGGGCCAATCCATTATTCTTTATGCACCTTACTTTTGATATCGTGGTTCTTATGTAGATTAAAACTCAGTCTAAAAATATTCTATTCATTAAGTGCTAACATAGTTGCATTTTCCGGGCGAGGCCGAACGCATTTAATTAATGCTATTAGCTGTTATTCACTCTTCCGTAGAGAAATATTTTCGTCAATTAGCCCACAGGCACAGAATAAAAAAGAGTAGTCCACAACCGCAGTTCTGTGGACAGTTTGGAGAATATTCTAAATATTGAAGCGTATCTATGTCCCAGCCCGATGATTGCAGCCGTCTGATGATTATTTGCCTAGGTAAATATTATAAGTCGATAGAGAATCTAGTAATATAATTATGTAACGTAACTGCGGCCGCCAAAAAGTACGACGAAGCAAGCTTGGACTTGCGGGGGAGCGGAAGACTACCCCAAAAAGACTCTACCCCAAGCCTCATAGTTGTTAACAGTTTGCTTTCAACTACGAGTCGGCATACAATTGTTTAGACATATAATTATCAGACGGCTGCGACCATGGGGCTGCGACTTCTATAAGATAACAAGTTTACCTGGCTAGTGCATCTGCATAAAGCGTGCAGCACGTTCGGTGTACACGTAATTATTGAATTGACCCTAGTTGCTAAAAGCGTCGCGAGTGGAGTCGATGCACTCGGCACACCTTTGCGCGAGTCAAGGGCGCCTGCGCCTTCCTGCCGTATGAATACGGGAATACGGGGGAGACGATGCGACGCGAGCGCAACTTGCAGTTATTTCATCTCTTCTTAAAATATTTGCGTACAGAAATCCTTTGAACACAATCCAATGTTCAGATTAAACTAATTAGTCAGACAGTAAAGACTTTTTAAAGCTTTTACGGTTGTTTTCATAAATATTATGATAAACGGTCGTCCCGTGATCATGGTGTATGCAACTGCACTGAAATATCGGACACTCACTTAAAACAATTACTACGGTAAATATACAGTTTTAAATCAATTAATAGTTACGACTGTAAAGACTTTTAATAACATTATGGCTTTCAATAAATACAAAAGATTTCTTGTCTCTAATCGGCCCCGCAAGAGGTGGCGAGACGACGTGGATGCGTATTCTGGGGATTGGGAGAGTATATTGCTTGGGATAGGGAAAAGTGGAAGGAGATGAGAGAGGCCTTTGCCCTGCAGTGGGACAGAACGGGCTAAAAAAAATCGGTGTTGTGGTAGCTCTTATTAATCAACATGTTACAAAGAGTAAAAAAATATATCACACAAACTTATCACTATAAACGGTGTTGTTGTAATAAAGCAATATTAATTTGTAAAGTCATTATTGTTATGAAGATAGAAAGAAAGCCATTACTTAAATAAACATCACGCTTTGCGAAACGGTTGCAGTTTATTTCCCATTTTACGATAGCAGAGGTTAATCGACCTACATTACATATGATGCAATGTTTATTTATGATGCGGTATAATTCCAACAATATACGAATAAAGTTCGGAGGTCGCACTGTGTCAACACTTTCAGGCAAAGTCAGTATTGTAGGTGTAGGTACTACTAACAGCTGTGCAAACGGACTGAATAAATTTCCCTAAAATTGGTGCTTTTGGCAGATATATAAATAGTTTTGTTCTTCAAGTATGCTTTCATCCAATTTTTAGGCGATTGGTTCGTTTGTGCGGGCAAGGCTGGTCTTTTACGGCTTGTGGTAATACAAAGTTGATATAGGGAAAGAGTGTGCGCCTAGCAGTAGTAGTCAACCTTATGCCATTAACATAATGCCACATAATGCCTCGTAATGTTGAACAGTACGCATTATCAGAGCGTTTACTCGTCAGCTTCCCGCTCGTACGACCTCGTATCGCACTCGCTTCCTCTGTCTTCCACACACTTATTCACTATTTACAACTATAATGATGTAGCAATAACATAAATAATGCATTTTATATGCCAGTAATTATAACTTTGACTTCTCTTTGTTCACAGGATCAATATGATAACTTAGCCGCCCACACGCAGAAAGGAATTGAATTTTTAGACAAGTATGGAAACTTCGTTAAGGAAAGATGTGCAATTGAATTAGAATATGCAGGAAAACTCAGGTAATATACGTTTGTTTTAGTTTAATATTTATTTAAAGACATAATTAGCTTATATTAGGTGCAACTGCACGTTTATTTTACTACACACTTTGGGCTATGCATCTTTCTTATATAAAATCGCTTCTCTGTGGTCTATTTGACTTGACCTGTTGTTGACCTAATTGATCCCCATCGGATTATTGGGCAACATGAAAAGAGTATGGACACAACAGTCAGTTTATCTTATTTGATCATTATGGGATTTTCACGCGGGAAACGATGGGGATAAGCAAGTAACTAACTTTTATCACACTAGTAGTTCTAATGTTGGACGTCGCACAGTGGTAGATGGGCGGAAAATAGTCCCTTTTTCAGAGTACAAATTTATGCATATTTTGTATCACTAATAAATACTAGATACTTTAACGAACAGAACCATATAAGAATTATTTTTTTATCATTCCTCTACTTGCTTAAAAAAAGGGCTAAAGTCAGACTTTAAAGAGATTTGAAATTATTTCTAAGAAAATGTAACTTTTATCTAAGTATGAGTTATATTTCGCGACCAGTACAGTTTCATAAAATATAAAAAATATCCGTGATACTACACACATTAGAGCATTTTAATTTTAATTTGTAATAAAAATAAAGTACTTAGTATTAATGTAGTGTAATTAAAGATCAGAGCAATTTTTTTTTAACAAAATCTCTATTTTCAATAGACGATAATTAGCGATCGGCGCTGATCGGCGGTGTCTTATATAGTTCACGTGATTGGTACATTCCTATAGATAATTAACAAATCATTTTTAGCTGCAAGTTTTTGCAAGCCTTAATAGTAAATGTGCTTTAAATTACAAAAAAATAAGAAATAATTTTTAATGAATGTAGTTTAACTAAAATTATGATAGTAATGTCTTTAAATGGGTTAAACTGTTGTTTTATTCTATATTACATGTTAATAACTGATACAGTAATACTAAATTATTATTATTTTTTATCACTACTTTTTTATTTTTACAATATCATATTATAATTTTAAAACGAAAAAGACTATGAAGTCCTATTATTTTATGGACTAATGTGCAATATTCATAACATCCCCTTCACAAAAAACATTTTTTTCCGCCGCGCCATACAACGTCTACCACTGTGCGTCGTGTCGGTTGCTATGCCATTTATGGAAGAGAATAAGAAGACTACTTATCTAATATGTGTAAAGTGTAATAAATACAAATAAAATAAAAAGTAAACAAACACGCGAGTTGTGATGGGGTGTTTAAAAACCCTTGCATGACATTTTTCATACAATACTTTTAGACAAGTGTTTTGAGCTACCTTCACGTATTTGACAAATGACTATCAAAAATAAAAAAATAAAAATTACGAGATTATATGTATGTATAAAATACATAAATTATTATGTACGACTTTAGCTTAACTGTAAGTGATTAAATGTATTTAATCAGTGATAATAAATACTACACTCTTCGCGATTTAATCAGTGCTAAATACTACACTCTTCGCGTTAATTTATGTATTACAAATAGTTGTTAAATGACGTGTTTTACATAGTTACGTTTTAACTCTCTATAAAGTAACAGTCCATAATATGCAAAAAATATTGTATAATCCGATCTTATCGATAATAAAATATGTATATTGTTTACAGGAGGCTCGTCAAAAACTATCAACCAAAAAGAAAAGAAGAGGATGAATATCAGTAAGTATCGATTTTGTTTTTTATGCGAAATGTTTTAAAGTTTCAAGAGTACTTAATACAATTTGAATGTAATTTTACTATATCTACGTAAATATGCCTGCACCAACTGAACAGCCGAATATCTAAAAGTTATCGTCCGCTATCATTGTTTTATCATCACATCACCATTTGCGTTCATTTAAGGAGTCATAAATACTTCGAAACGAACAAATAAATTAGGGAATGTCACCCTCAGTAATTTATGTTGTTTATCAACTATGCTTCAGCTCGGTATTACCTGCTACTGACGGTAATGTGAAACTTCATATCGATGTAGTTCTGACCTTCAGAAACACTTTTCCTACGTCATTGCAATAGCAATTTGATTCTTTCTCAGTTCTTGAGCTTCATGGATGGTTGATTAAACCGAGGTCGGCTCCATCCAGTCTATAGCCTATTTGGCACAGAGTCAAAGTAAATAACTCTTTCTATTGTAACATTGCGTTGTATGTAGCAACGTCGATGCATGTATAATAGCCCTATTGGAAAAGCTGAACATTTGAATATGTTTAGAAACTCGTGTCATACATGATTAATTTGCGTGCTGCGTTGGTTACCGGTGGTTGCATTTTAAAAAGTTGCTGTAGCGTGCGACAGTCGAGCCCTTTTCGTTAAAACTTTGGATATCACTTTACTCAATGTCCCCAATGTATTCGTGAGTCAATTTGTTTTAAAGTCTTCGTGGTTATCTCAATTTGATTTTGACATTAAATTACATTACAACACAATAAGAATAACTTGAATAAGAGCTATTTTGGCCGACAGATTTCATGTCAGCCGAACAAGGTGCTATTGCCAAAGATATTCAAAACGATCGGTCCTGTGCAGATTATGATGTTTGAATGTGTAACGCACCGCATAACATTTGTACTACTGATCCTGGACTGTTTCAAGGGTCTAGCCTATGAATGTCAAAGTTTAAATATTTGTTACTCAATGACTCAAAAATTAAGTACTGAAAGGGTTGGAAATAAAATTTTGTATGTACAGTACAAGTTATAAATGCAGTCATATCACGTGTTTTTATACTTTCGAATAACTTTTTTCCTAAAGTGTTGTTATTCTTATTTTTGTGTGATACGTATACAGCGTACGGGACTGAACATTTTACTTCAAATTATATGTCCTGAATGCTTTTGGAAAAAAAGTTAATTTAAAGTATAGAAGCACGTGATATGACTGAACATATGAACGCGATTGTACGTACATAGATAGTTTTTTTACCTGGAATGAAACATACGATACTATTTTATCCAGAAAAATGTGATGACCACGCGGGCAAACCACTAGTACCGAATAAAAATAATGTCTTCTAAAGTTTTCTGTAGAATATGCCTCGCAATCGTTAGTATGCAACAACAATATAAAAGTTAATGTCCGTTGTGAGATGCCGACGAGTGCGTGCCGTCCGTGACCTTTGATCTCTTTGGCAGGTACACCGCGTGCAAAGCGTTCAGACAGCTACTCCAAGAGCTCGGGGACTTCGCGGGTCAGCGAGAGGTGGTCGCGGAGAACCTACAGTCCAACGTGGTCAGAGAGCTACACCTGCTTGCCAAAGAGTTGCGTGAGGAGAGGAAGGTAACTAAACTATCTTTTAACCTTCGTAATTTTCAAGATATTTCTAATTGTAAATACTTTTTGAATAGCGTAGAATATACTTTATTTCAAAACAATATAAAGATATAAAAGGCGACCTTATTGATATGGTAGCAATTTCTACACCATGTAACCCTACAGGAGTTACAATCATAATCATACTAATATTATAAAGTGGAAAGATTTGTATTTTTGTGTGTGTGTTTACAACGTAACGAATACACTCAAAAACTACTTAACCGATTTCGAAAATTCTTTCACCATTAGAAAGCTACATTCACCCTGAGTAACATAGGCTACCTTTTACCGCGAGATAATTCCTCATTTCCACGGGAAAAGTTGTTAACGCGGACGGAGCCGCGGCGGATAGTTAGTCATAAATAAATGCGAGGCAGTTCATTAAAGATATATATAGAAAACAGATGCATAAGAATTCAGTCTTTATTATGCTCTAAATCTATAAACGTTATATTCTAATTAAGAAAAATAAATAAAATATTTAAACACCTATATTTTTTAAATATTCCAGCTACACTTGAACGAAGGAGCAAAACAGACAGCAGTACTAAATTCAGCAATAGCGTCACTGGATCGGGCGCGGAGAGCTTATGAACGCGCCGCGAGAGAATCGGAACGCGCCTTGGATGCTTTCCAGAGAGCGGACGCAGACCTCAACCTCAGGTAAATATCGTCCCATAATATGTCCCCGCAGAAGGGTATGGGCCTACGATGGCCGAGTGCGGGTTGGTCAAATCGCTTGCTTTCTTATCATGTGGGTTTCGAGTTACGTCCTTTACTGTTGTTCCACAGAGATGGTTGCTTCAGTTAACAATAAAGGCGGCTACAAACATTTAATTTTTACAATATGATATTTTTTTGACGAAATTACGGTTTTTAAAGAAATAGCATAAAAACATAACGCAGACGACCAAATTCAAAGATTTAGTAATATAGATAAAGTTAAATCGCACTAAGCGAGTCTATCGCGATTTTATCTAAGACGGCTATTTTGTGTGTTATTTATAATAGGCATTAAATATGTAGAGGAAAGGGGCCATGCCACATACAAAATAGTTTTCTTATAGTTTTAGCTTAGAAAACGCCTCTTAACATGAATTATTGGCACTGGAAAGTGACAAACTGGCTGAGCAAGCATAGAAAACAGGAGAAGTTACTTCTTAGTAATGAACTTGTGTTTTTACCCGACTGCAGGAGAATATTGCTTTGTAATGTATGTAGTACATCTATACTATAGGTATAATAATACTGTAGAGGTCGAAAATCTGTACATAGAAAAAAAATGCTAGCAACCGATTCAGGAGGATGTCTGAAGCGATATAGATATATAGAACATATCAATATTTTTAGGGTTCCGTACCTCAAAAGGAAAAAACGGAACCCTTATAGGATCACTTTGTTGTCCGTCTGTCCGTCTGTCAAGACCCTTTTTCTCAGGAACGCGTGGAGGTATGAAGCTGAAATTTATATCAATTACTCAGGTCTACTGTCCCTTGAAGCTGTGAAAAAATCAAACTTCTAAGCCAACGCAATCAAAAGATACAGCCGTTTATGCCGCAAATTTTCGACACTTGCAAGGGAATCAAAACCTACAGGGTGCTTCCCGTGAACTCAGAATCTTAAAATTTGGTACGAAGCAACGTCTTATAGCATAGATAAAGGAAAAATTACGAAAACCATAAATTTTTAGTTACATCACATAATATATTTTTTTTAAATAATTTTAACCTTACTACCCATTTCCTCATAAACGCGTAGAGGTATTAAATTGAAATTCATACCAAATACTCAGGTCTATAATACCTTTAAGCTGTAACAAAATCAAACTTCTATGTCAACGCAATCAAAAGAAACAGCAATTTAAGCTGCATATTTTGAAACTCGCAAGTACTCGCAAGGGAATCAAAACCTAAAGGGTACTTCCAGTCGACCTAGAATCTTGAAATTTGGCATGAAGCAACGTTTTATAGCACACATAAAGGAAAAATTCCGAAAACCTTAAATTTTTAGTTACATTACAAAATATATATTTTTTAATAAATATAAACTTATTACTTTTTTCCTCATGAACGCGTAGAGCTATCAAGTTGAAATACTTACTTAGTACTTAGTTACTTAAACGATAAAGAGATCTTTGTCTTAAATTTATGCTCCTCCATCTTTCCCCATTGTAATGTTATGAATTTCATTTTGCAATAAGATTACCATAGTTATGACTCGATTGTCGTAATGAACGAACTTTGTAAACCTTGCAGGTTTGTACGGAACCCTCGGTGCGCGAGTCCGACTCGCACTTGGCCGGTTTTTTTTATATCATATATAAATTTTGCATGGTGGTACCTTATTCCCCTGTCAACATCTTAGATACATTTAATCCCGGAAAATTTATTTATTCCCGTTGGATAGTTAAAAATCTATAGTAACTTATACGGCTGAGCACATTGTACGGGCTTATCTCCGAAACTGTTAGACCGAATTGAATGAAACTTTTCATGGTGGTACCTTACATCTCCGGTCAACATCTTGCACACTTTTAATCGCGGAAAATTAAAGAGTTCCCGTGGGATAGTTAAAAATTACTATGGTAAAGTCAAAAGTAACGCGAAGATAGCTAGTACATTATAAAAATATGCCTCTAATGTTTACCAGCTATATTTTAAAGCGAAGCCGATACAATGAGATTGTTAAGTTTAAACTAGAACACACGATATAGTCATTATGACCGCATGATAAATTAAGAAAATACGTCCACGTAAAGTGTCGTTATTTGTAACAAATATTTAGCAACGGCGGATCAAATGACTGTGAACACCTTAACCCGACACGTAGTAATTCGTGTTGCATTTACTATCGACTTGGAGTAAAATTATGCGCAGTGTAAATGCAATAGTAGGTAATAAAATTTGTACAGTTCCATTACAATTTGAGATGATTTTTATGACCAGTTTGTTTATTTGCTAGTAAAATTTACCGGAATGTGGTGACTACAATAGCTATGTAATTATGAGCATAGGTATTTACATTTAAACAGTATTATATGTGATTATGTCTAGCTAAGTAAATATATGTGTGTAAATGTTGGTCAAAACACAAAATGAAAACATATCCAATATAGATATATTGAATTGCTTCTAAGCTAATGTTAGATAGCAAGGAAGATTGCAGACAAACCTTTAGCTTATATTTCACACTGCTGTCTTTCAGTCTTTTAGAGGCGTGGAAATAGAACAAATTCTCAAACCGTTTCTTCCGGCGAGTTCTTCTCCACAGAAGACAGCCAAATTGTGACTCGCCTCGACGTCGAAAAGTGATTTGTAAAATTCTACTTCGAATAAAAAACTTTTTGACTTCGACTTTTAACCAAAGAAATATTTGTGACAGTTAGGAAGATTGCAAGGTTTATGTAATTTATGCTATATATACGCGTAGAACCGACAACAACGGCGCCGTTGTGGCATATAGCTTCTCGGAGTGCAGCCGCGTACCAAGAGGCGATATCGTGAGGTGGCTGACGATCTGGTGAGAGTAGTGGGAAGCCGCTCATTGCGGGGAGCGAATGAGTGATCGTTGTGCAGATCTTTGTCGTGCAGTGACTGTCTTTTGTCTGTAATGTTGTAGATGATGGTGATTGATTTATTTACGTACCTATTATGTTTTTCTCATTTGCAGTCGAGCGGAGGTAGAGAAGCAGAAAGCAAACATGAAGCTAAGAAGTCAGGCGTGTGAGGACGCGAAACACGAGTATGCTGACCAGCTGCGCAAGACCAACGAAACACAGCGGCAGCACTACGAACACAGATTGCCACATGTCTTTAAACAATTACAGGTACATAACATACATACTTAGATTTTTGCGGTTGTTACTACACTAAACTGACATTCTTACGATTCAATTTTGAATTGAATTTACCGATATTATTATGTTGATCAGACCACACCAGTTCAAATAAAATCTCTGGAGGGAGATAAACCGTCAAAATGACAATTAGTATACCTTTTAGTCATACTTTACTACGGAATGTAATTAGCTTATTAGCAAATACTGAACGTATATTTATATATTACGATCCGTCAAATGTTTTGCAACTTTTTCAAAGAAACTTTACTGGAAAACGAAAAGAGAAAAACAATCGACCCCTCCCATGTATGGTGATAAATAAGAAGTATTTTTTCCCGCCTATCATAGCAGTCCATTGCTTGCGAGTTTTAGATTCTATTTTGTATAAACGTTGATATAAATTCCCCAATTTAAGTGTTTTTAATTGCGCATTACAACCAACGCCACGCCACATACTTTCAACATTATGTTCCAGAAGGTTATCTACGTGTAACGTGTATTTACCAAATTGTTTCCTTATACATTGCTCTAGCGCGATAAATATAGTATTTTATTTATACTTTTTCTTAAAAAAATCTACATTAAGTTTGTTGTTTTTCTTACCATTAAAAAAGACCTAAGAAACTAAAATAAAAATAAAAGCCCAAATATCATCGTAAATATCATAAACCACGAGGTTTTTAGGAAACGATAAAATGGCTTAAGAGTTTTACTTTTGAGCTTATTCAATGTCCTTTAGGACGTCAGTAATACCTGCAGTGACATATAAAAAAAAACTATTTCACTGATTCACAATGTGGTTTTGCCGCTTACGTCAATACTCTTTTTAATTCGTTGACCTTTTCCCTTACGTGATTCATGTGTTATAATAACAATTCGGTGTGAAACTGACGTCCTCAATGCAGCTGCATTATGGCGCGTTGCCAAATAGGTCAGATAGCTAGAGACTCTTCTATTTTAATGGCATGCTATGCAGTTGAAGGCAATGATTCGGCAGCTGTATTTAGTGAATTTCTACTTTCAACGAGAAAATGACATTTTTGATGTATGTATCTAGATATCCAAGTCCGGTGAAGCTTGATTGGTCGTACTTTTTCGACACAAGCATAGGTCAATTTAAAAAAAACTAGATATATCATACACGTTTTATTTAAGGGCTTAAGAGTTTTGCAAACCTGTATGTTTTCATACAACGTAAATAATGGTCCGTTTTTTTTTTGTAATGTCGCATATATAATTAAACAATTAAATAGGAAATGCTGATTACAGTTTAAGTTTATTACAAAAACATACTAACTTAGTTTTTCAATGTATCTACAGAACCTCCAAAAGATATAAAAATATGACCATATTAACGAAGAACATAACATTATTTATATCCTTTTGTATGAAAACGTACAGGTTATTAAACCTCTTAAATGGGACTCTGCATAATAAATCTGCAACGAGCCCTGTCCTTTGAAATACGATGATAACAAGTCAAGCATTGTCATTCAGGTTGATAAGATTGTTAAGTAAATACATATTTAAATGTGTGTGTGATACATCTCTGAGATATAAAAATAAACATAATATCCTTCAGCTGATTAAATATTTTATTTCCATTCGGCCGTAAAAAATAATTACGTAGAAGCATCTCTTGGATCTCCTGTTTATTTAAATGGACTAATATCAAGTGCCACAAGCTTCAACTTTAGTTTTAATTCTCCTCATTCAATCAAATCAAATCAAAATAATAAAACTTGAACAAGACCTGTTCAAAGTATAAGCCCCTCATTCTCAAACAATGATTAAGCTAAATGTTTCTGTCCCTTTCCGATATTAAATACTTAGAATACAATAGAAAATAAAAAAAAGTATATGAAACTACTATAACATTTAAGTATTAGAAAGGGACAGAAAGTATAACTTACTGAATAAGTGGGTTAATGTCAAGTGCTACTGGCTCAAACTTTAGTTCCAAACTCTCCTCATTCTATGTTGCATGATTGTGAATCAGTATTTTTTCTGTTTATATGTTTACAACACACTATTCCAACAGAACAATTGGCATTTTGTTATTGTCTAATTAACAGCAACAAACAAGAATAGTAAGCACTACCAGTGTAGTATTGTGCGAGGCGAGATTCTCATTTGACGTGCATATTGTTATAGTAAAACTTCCTGAAATACTAGATTGTTTCACATAGAGAAGTATTCTAAGATGTAATGCCATTTTATTGTTTTAAACTTTTTGCTTGTGCGGGGACCCGCCGCAGTAAATCTGTTTTAGTTTTTCGCTTCGATTTAAAATAGCAAAATCGTGAACATGTTTCGTCTGTTCAAAAGTAATCAACTCTAGCTGTTTGTCAATTTATTTCAGGATTTGGACGAGAAACGAATAAAGAACATAAAGAATTTCATGGTTAGCTCTGTGGATGTCGAAAGAAAGGTTTTCCCGATCATAATGCAGTGCTTAGACGGTATGGAGACTGCGGCAAATAGTATTAATGAAAAAGAGGTACGTACAAACGGGTAACATTTCTCTCTAACTCTTTCTATCTAACAGATGGTCTAACATTAGAAACGTAATATAGGGCAACTCGATTCTGTCAACACATCGGTGATTTGGTACAGAGATATTTTTTGTTTTCCGTCAATTTCGACCAATAGAAAGCTGCATGCCTTTTAGAGCAATCACAATCCCGAAAAAACCCCCCTGCACCTCAGCTAGTTGACAAAATTTGTTTCTTTAAGATGCCTCGTATTACGTCTGTATACTGCAAAAAAAAATCTTCCTTACTCTATGCACTTCTCTTATAATATTTTATGGTATTATGTTATTTATGATTATGACACATGCAGCGGTCTGATAAGCAAGCAGTTTCAATTTCATACTTTCCTGTTTGGTTTATTTGTAATTGTTTAGGTACTTTAAATTATGGTTAATTCAGAATAAGCCAGTGTTACTGAATAATTCTTTTAAAATAGTATGAATTCTCGAAGGAAATATATTAAATGCAACATAGTGACATTAGATTTATAGTAGTTCTGTCACTATGTCGCATTTTGACACAAGTCTCGCATTTCTGTAGTAGCCCAGTTCTCGTAGCATGAAGCGCAATGATATGACAAGAGTTTATGAAAATACTGTGAAAAATTCGCCATGTTGAAATTTTCATTAATAGGATGACAGTTTAAACGTGACAACTCGACAAAACTATGAGTTGTCACGAAGCCGGCGACTAGTTCCTATTTACGTATGACACTGCATGCTAGCCTGGCAGCAGTTGTATCCTACTAATATTATAAACGCGAAGGTTTGTGAGTATGGATGTATGTTTGTTACACTTTCACGCAAACACTACTGAATGTATTTTAGTGAAACTTTACAATAATATAACTTATAGACATAGACATAGACATAATTTATTTGACAAAACACAATACAACACAACAAAAAAGAAAAAGAAAAACAATGATAAATAGTGATACATAAAAGACACAATACACAATATACAGGCACGATAGTTGTGTTGTAGTGCGATGTCAAACAGGGCTAGATCTCAGCTTTTGCCGCGACCAGGGCCACAGCGCTGATTTTCAGACTTTTTGACTTATACATCAGAATAACACATAGGCTATTTTTTACCGCGTGAAAATACTTCTTTCCCACGGGAAAACCTGTTAACGCGGGCGGAGCCGCGGGGCGGAAAACTAGTTGTATATAACTTACTAGCTTTCCGCCGCGGCTCAGCCCGCGTTAACAGGTTTTCCCGTAGGAACGAGGCATTTTCCCTCGGTAAAAGGTAGCCTAAGTTACTCAAGGTGAATGTAGCTTTCTAATGGTGAAAGAATTTTTGAAATCGGCAGCAATACAAATCTTTCCTCTTTATAACATTAGTATGATTGTTCCTTCACGATGTTTTTCAATATCAACGCGCTAGGCCGTGGTCCGAGGCTCCGAGGTTGGTATATGACTTTTTTTGGGGTAGAGTCTTCCGCTCCCCCGCAAGTCCGGTGAAGCTTGATCCGTCGTACTTGTTCGACTCAAGCATAGGTCAATTAAAAAAATAAAAAATAAATATAGGGCTCAATTATCAAAATATCTAAATTGAAGTTGTTATGTTTCTTTCACGTTCTTAGGAACGAAAAGGGACAGGCGATTGCCAACCTACATTTAGACACGTCAAACTTCGATTTTACGCGTAATTTAGCAGGAATTTAAAAACATCCCGACTAAATTAAGCTGAATTTGACAGCTGCGCTGCTTATTTTAGATATAATTCATTCAAAATTAAATTCATTCATATCCCCATCCTTTTCGATTCCCATATGAATGAAAGAGACCAACAACTTAGATTTAGAGATTTTAGCGGCCACGGCAGAATAGAGCCCATAGCACAGAATAAATAATAGTACTAGGTACAGAAGGCGCACTCTCTGATAGCAAACGTGCGAATTTAATTCTAGCTACCACGCCACTAACGTTCAAATTACATTGAACGCGTCGAACGTGGCCCTGGCTATAATAGCCTACCGTTTGTCGCTGCGCTCGTATTAAAACAAAATGCACCTTAAGACCGCGCCGCGAGAGTCCGTATTACCACAGATTAAATAATAGCGTCGTCACAAGCGCGCGCGTTTTTCCTACTAACTGTCCTCATAATATGCAGTCGCCCGGCGTAGGTACATTCTGGAGCTCAGGCGCGGAGTGCGCCGGGCCCACAGAACATTTAAAAGAGGTTAGAATGGCGATAATGCACCGTCCGTATGAAATTCGGTGTCGCCGATTCCACCCCACCCACCTTTCACCTCCACTACATCTGTACTTCAATAAAGATGAAGTTTACGCACATATTTGCAATTTCAAATCTAGCCAATCATAGCGCCGCTCAATCACGCGATTTCAAATGGAAACGAATCATACGCATGCACGCATACCGATGTACATTTTTATAGTTATGTGTGAGTTAGACAGCGCGATCGCGTCTTTGCGTCGAGTATGAGCGTTTGCTCATAGTCTTGGCGCGCCGGCCCCGCCCACAGCGCCTTTCTAACCTCTTTTAAATGTTCTGTGGCCGGGCCTGCCCATAGTATGATTGTAATTGTTCCAGGACACACAATTAGTAATAGAGAGGTACAAGTCCGGGTTCGTGCCGCCGGAGGACATCCCGTTCGAGGAGCAGCGCGCGGGCGGCGACACGACCGACGCGGCGCCGCACCACTACAACCACCTCACGGCGCGCGGGACCGTCTCGCAGCACAAGGTCAAGCGCCGCGGCGGCCTGCTCTCCATATTCAGCTCCAACAAGGTGAGAACAAAAACATACCATTCTAAATGAAAATGAAAATGAAATATGTTTTATTCGAAGTAAGATTTTACAAATCACTTTTCGACGTCGAGGCGGGTTCACAATTTGGCTGTCTTCTGTGGAGAAGAACCCACCGGAAGAAACTCCACGGGCGTTGCATCTTTTCAAACTATTTTACAAAAAATAATATTTTATACAATTTGATTCATATAACAAAGAGTGCAAACGAGGTATGCAATTAGAGGAAGGCAACCAACCAGTCAAAGTAGAAAAACTAAATTACATAAACAAAAAACAACCGGCAATCGACTAGAGTAGACCAGTCCCCCCAAGCAGCACCACGTTCACGGGTTTGATTCTATATGTCCGGACATCTATGACGGCCTCGTAGCCTAGTTGGTAGTACGTCTGCCTACGAAAAACCAGGTTGCGGGTTCGAATCCCGCCCAGGGCAAATATTCGTGTGATGAGAACATCCAGACAAGACTAGACTAAGGAACAAATAAAATCAAATAGGTGCAGCCTTTCAGAAATGATACACTATTTTTGATGATAATACATTATTTTTGTCAATTTATTTCCATTAATTTACCTAAATTGCTACTGAGCAAGAAACGAGGATAAGCAGTCTCATTTTTTGTTACTATGGAATAAATAAAGTGCGATTAATAAAATAACGTTATGAAAATGAGAAAAAAGTGGGTATTTCAATCACGTGTTCCACAATGCATAACCATTGTTCGATTAGTTACAAATGTTATGACTAATAGAATTTATTTATTATTTAAATTGACTTCATGCAAGCGTCGGATTACAATACAAATCAGATTAGCTACTGATATATATAACCCATGGAAATAACCACAGGAAAATGAAGGGCAAATAAAATTTTCATAGTTTTTACAAAGTTATAAAATTACGCTCGAAATTGCTTGTATCTAAATATTGATCGGCGATTGCCATTAATAAATTAAATAAAAGGAAGAAAAGAAATAAATATAATTATAGAGTTTAAATTACATGAGTGTTGCTCGGATTTTTTTATATTAGTATTTTTAAGTTAGGTAGGCAGTCTAATTAAAACCCGAGGCTACCAGGGAATTCCCATGCGACCAAGTTTCCAATAGCAAATATTGTATACGCTGTGTAACTCAATAGTTTCATTGCCTTTTAGAAAAAATAATCTTTTATGAGAGCCATGTTTTATTACTAGATCCTATTTTAATTTCTTACAAAATATTTAAATAACAAGGCTTAGCTTTGGTTTAGTCCCAAAAAAGATTCTTGCCACAATATTCCAGTATTTTTCGTCCAAAGCTAAATCATTTAGGATTATCATTATAAATGGGTCGACGGATCATTGTTTTGATTAGCTGAAATATGGGTATGATGTCATGCGGGGAGAAGAAGGGAGAGGGGAGAGGGCTTTGACATACTTATGTATGCATTGATAAAGGAGTTCATTTTGTTGCAATTTATATTTGATATGTTTGTTGTCGTTTTATATCCTTTATGTATGTAGGTCATTGTAGGTAGCAATTACAATTTATCAGCATTATGTTAAGGTTGGG
This sequence comes from Teleiodes luculella, assembly GCA_948473455.1. Lineage (NCBI taxonomy): Eukaryota > Metazoa > Arthropoda > Insecta > Lepidoptera > Gelechiidae > Teleiodes > Teleiodes luculella. The sequence continues at coordinate 6,154,161 of OX419585.1, forward strand.
GGCTGAACTACAAAGCTTTATAGATCTTTTTATGGTTGTAATTTGTAATAGTTTATATTTTACCCTATATTTGAACTGAAAATAAACATTACGCATGCTTTTAAAACGATATTATCAGAGTAAATGTATTATTTATTATCATAGTATTACGTATTATTTTATATTTACTCAGCTGACTTTATTGTCAATATAAAGTTATCATTCATATTACGAGTGATGTTTATTGATGACTAAGCCGGCTGCGTCGCCATCGTTTATAAATTGTATTTATTTTTCTAAGTTAGAAGTACTAATTATTTTTTGTTTTACCCCCGTTCCCTAACCCGGGTTCACATATCGTGGCATTGTTACCATTGGTGGATGGTGCCGGTGCTGGCTCATGAAAAAGTAAGTCGACCCGCGGTGGTGGAACTATATCGGCCTTTCTTTAATGTCCAATGCAATTACACTTCATGTTTTCTTAAAAACACATCTTACACAAGCGACAATGGATATTCAACATAATCATTGTGTCACGCTAAAGCTAAACGAAAGGTCGATACAGCATGTTTTACGTAGTGTACCTCATACCATGAGATTTTTAACACATTTGACTTTATTTAATCCTCATTTTTATACATTTATCATGATTTTATTGCCACCAATGTTTAATTCGAGCGATTACTTCCAAGGGCGTGGACAGCTACACTGATTTCTGAATAGTATCACACGAGTCTTCGTAGATAATAATTAATAACAATCCTTTTAGTATGTCTTGCTATATGTGTCAGAATTTGTTGCAGTGATATAATAATATGTGTAGAAGAAACAAAAAAACTATATAAAAATGGTTTTGATATTAATACTCGTATGTTGGGCATTTGTCAAGGTAAACAAACTACTTGCTAAGTTAGTATCAAATTAGGAATACATTTGGTAAACCGTAATTATTATATCAAAGCAACTAATCTCTGTCCGCCCAGCTCAAATTGTTTTTTTCATTCATGTCTTATTTTAAAACTCGCCTATATAAAGCGGGCGTGGCGTCATTACTCTCAGAGGATTTTTCTATCACATTCGGCTTAAGTGTTCGTTAACGTACTGCAAGACTCCGCCCCACCACCAGTCAATGCAAGGATGGTTCCTAGGACGAGGGCGGGCAGAGGAGCGCGCGCGGGGAGGGACCGGCTACCGCGGCCATTCGACATTACTGCATCTTATAGATCGTTTGCTTTTCTTTACGAACTCTGTATTTTTTTGAGAATTATACGTTTACTGTTGTACTAAAATCAATCTTAGTAGTCATTGAAGAGCTCCTTCCAAAATTAGAAGACACACGCAGAAAATAGGCCAGATCAACCACCTACATCAACCACATATTGGACCTTTTTCGCCGGACATTCGTAATTTCGTAATCGCCATCTTGAAGTCTTGGATTGATTGGAATCATCGACCTCATCAAGCAACACGGTCAGGCCTATCGGAATTTCCTACTCATCCTTCTCCTCTATCTGTGCTAATATTGTTTTACTTGTGATAAATTCCAGTTATCGCGAGTGTTGAGCTGCGCGTGCGTTATATTGGAATTTGGAAAAGTGCACCGCGTGGTTTCAGGCACCGCCATTATTTCTTTGTCTCAAACAAACTGTAAGTACTTTACTTCTTACTTCCACAATAATTACTCACAAAAATGACAAAGAAAAGGCAGTCTTCAGGGGATATCGATGTGCATTCGGAGGATTTGCTTCGGGATTTAAAGAAAAAACGAGCTGTAGTCAGGGGTAAATTTACGCTGTTTTCAAAATACGCAGGTAGTTTAGAGAAAAGATTACAGGACGGGGAATTGCTGTCTGAAGTAGATAAAACTGAACTACGTGTCCGTTTTGAATCGTTTCAGTTGTTATTTGATCAGTTTTCTAATTTGCAAGACGATATTGAATTTCATGTTACTGAATCGAACCTAGAAAAAGAATTAATGGATAGGGAAACATTTGAAACCCATTATTATAAAATGGCAGCCTTTTGTAAATGTTTATTACAGAATTCAGATTCTACTTCTCAAAATAATTCTGGGTCTAATTCACACAATATTAAGTTGCCTACTATTTCTTTGCCTTCCTTTGACGGTTCATATGATCAGTGGCTGGAATTCCGTGACACATTTCTGTCGTTAATTGAAAAGCGCAAGGATATCGATAATATTCAAAAATTTCATTATCTGCGATCAGCATTGACAGGTAGTGCACTTCAAGTAGTGAAATCTCTAGAATTCTCTTCCGAAAACTATGTAATTGCGTGGGAACTGCTTCAAAATAGGTACAACAATAATCGTCTATTAATACACAATCACGTAAAGGCTTTGTTCTCAGCTCACTCTGTTATTAAAGAATCTTCTGTTCAGATACGTAAACTTATCGATTCAATATTGAGAAACATGCGAGCACTCAAAACGTTAGGTGAACCCACAGATTCATGGGACACTTTAATCATTTATATAATCGTTTCTAAATTAGATTCAGCAACAGAGCGCGAGTGGGAGTTACATAAGAGCACTATCACAAACTCTAATGACAGTAAACTAAGCTTAAACGATTTAATTAAATTTTTAAAGGATCGTGCCGATGTTTTGGAAACGATTAAAGTATCCCAGAACAAACCTACATCTGAAAATAATCACACAAAAAAAGTAGCACAGTCGAATCCATCAAGTTCACACAGCTATCATTCTACAACAAATTCAAAACATTCCAAATCTCACAAAAAACGCATTTTTTCTTGCATTATGTGTAATGAAAACCATCCACTGTACTCTTGTGATGGTTTTCTTAATTTGTCAGCTAAAGATAAATTAAAGTACATAGATGACAAAAATCTTTGTCGCAATTGCTTGCGTTCCGGCCATGCACTAAATGAGTGTTGGTTCGGCCCGTGCAAGCTTTGCCATAAAAAACACAATTCATTAATACATAGCGAGTGCGCTGGCGCAGGCGCTGCTGCCGCCGCCCCTCCGCCGCCGCCGCCCCCGCTATCCTCAGCTTCACACGCCACGACTAGCACACAAGCTTCGACGCCAGGCGCAAATTCTAAGAGTGATCCTACATTACACACCGCTACCCACACTACTCACACGCTTTATTGCAAAGATAATAAGATTATTGGTCAATCACTACCAGATCAAGTTTTGTTATCGACTGCATTAGTGGAGGTGACTGGTAATGATAATAAATTTCACACAGCTCGAGCGCTCTTAGATAATGGCAGTCAGAATAGTTTTATATCAGAAAATTTATTTAAAAAAATAAATGTCACTTCTTTACAGTCCACTGTTCAAATTACCGGAGTAGGTAATTCTGTAACACAATCGAATCAATCCTGCGTGATAAAATTGCGCTCGAAAACTAGTACATATAACACACACATTAACTGTCTAGTTTTGCCGCTCATTACTGCGTCATTGCCTGCGTTAGGCATAAATAGTCACAACTTGGAGATTCCTGACAACATCCACCTCGCGGACCCCAACTTTTCAGCATCAGGTCAAATCGACCTACTGATAGGCGCGGATAAGTTCTGGGAGTTACTTAACGAAGGGTTAATTCGTTTACCTAAAGGACCTTATTTGCAAAATACAAAGTTAGGTTGGGTGATATCAGGAAGCATTAACAAAATGTCGCGCGGCAATAACGTTCATTGTAATTTCACACAAACACTCGACACACATATTAGGAAATTTTGGGAAATTGAGGAAATTACCCCAAACACACTTTATTCTAAAGACGAAAGTGCATGTGAAACATTGTTTCAAAGCACTACATTACGCGACGACACCGGTAGATTTTCCGTGCGCATTCCATTGCGTGAGCCAGGCGATACACTGGGAGAAACATTCACACTAGCTGAAAATAGGTTCCTAGCGCTAGAACGCAGGTTACTGCAATCCACACCAGAATACAAACAAATGTATCATGATTTTATACACGAATACATAAACTTAGGACACATGTCTCGTATTTATGATGTTCTGTCACCACATTATTTTTTGCCACACCACGGTGTATTTAGAGAACAAAGTACTACAACTAAACTTAGGGTCGTTTTCGATGCTAGTATGAAATCTTCATCGGGAAAGTCACTGAACGATATTCAGCACATCGGTCCTACACTACAAAATGACATATTTTCTATTTTATTGCGATTTAGACAGTTTCGATATGTTGCTTGCGCAGATATCGAAAAAATGTATCGCCAAATCTTAATACAGCCTGACCAAAGAAACTTACAGTTAATTTTATGGAGAGATAGCCCTCAAGACCCGCTCGGTGTGTACCAGCTTAACACCGTAACGTACGGCACATCGTCAGCGCCTTATCTAAGCATTCGCTGCCTCAAACAGCTGGCTCTGGAATGTGATAGCGAAGTCATTGCGCGCGTTATCAATGATGATTTTTTTGTCGATGACATGATAACGGGTCACGATAATTATCAAGAATTAATAAAAATATGCAAGGGCGTCTCTGATACTTTAAAAACGGCTTGTTTTCCACTAAGAAAATGGGTATTTAACTCGGCAAACTACAATACCGAATATCCATCTATATTTAAAGAATTATCCCTAGGAGATAATTGTCAAACAAAAACTTTGGGTCTTGGTTGGTATTATGGTTCGGACGAACTGCATTTTACAACAAAATATTCCACACTTAATGTAGATCAGGCAACTAAACGTAGTATTCTATCAGGGATATCTCAAATCTATGATCCGCTCGGATTACTCGCACCAACTATAATGACCGTGAAAATACTTTTACAGAAGTTATGGTTATCTAAATTAGATTGGGATGACCCAGTTAGTAAAGAAATACTTTGTATCTGGCAGGATTTCTTAAATAAATTACATTGTTTACACACGTTAGTTATACCACGTCATGTGATCGGTCACGAATCAAACGTAAAAGAATTACATATTTTTTCTGACGCGTCACAGGATGCATACGGGGCGTGCGCTTACGTGCGTAGTTATCAAGATGAAAATGATATTATAACAGTTCATTTATTGTGCGCGAAGGGCAAGGTCGCTCCGGTGAAGCCGGTTAGTGTGCCGCGTTTAGAGCTTTGCGGTGCTTTGTTGGGCGCAAAATTATACGCGAAAATAATCAAATCGTTGCGATTAACTTTTGATAAAGTTTGTTTCTGGTCGGATTCGACCATTGTTTTAGGCTGGTTGAGAATGTCGCCTACCATGTTAAAAACGTTCGTGCAAAATAGAGTGGTCGAAATTAACGATTTAACAGGTGACAAACCGTGGTTTCACGTAGCCGGGAAGCAGAACCCAGCGGATCTAGTGTCGCGTGGTGTTCATTTGGACGTACTTTCCTCTTGTGATGAGTGGTGGTGCGGGCCGACTTTTTTACGCCAACCTAGTTCGAACTGGAACGTGCCTAATAACGTAAACGTTGACTGTAACGAACTGCCAGAACTAAAATCGACTAAAACCGCGATGGTAAATCAAAGCACATACAATTGGTTTCCGTTCGAACGTTTTTCGTCTTTTACGCGTATGGTAAGAACTTTTGCGTATATTATGCGTTTTATAAATAATTCTAAACCTAAAACAAATACACAAAAACACACAGGGCCACTTTCAGTAGATGAATTACTAAATTCAACTATAATTTTAGCAAAAATGTCTCAACAGCAGTCATTTCCCGATATTTATCACAATTTAAAGAACAATAAACACTTTAAATGTCCTCGTAATATATCAAGCCTAAATATATTTTATGATAATAATCAACAATTGATTAGAGTTGGCGGCAGATTGGTAGATTCTTCCTTTTGCTACGATAAAAAACACCCTATTTTGTTGTGTGCTAAGCATAATTTTACACGGTTACTTTTTGAACATCAACACAAATTTTTAATGCACGCGGGGCCTCAACTATTGCTGGCTAGTATTAGGGAATTGTGGTGGCCTTTAAGAGGGCGTGACCTGGCGAGGCAAACGGTTCACAAGTGCGTCACTTGCGTCCGCATGAAAGCAGCTTCTTTACAGCTTCAAATGGGTAACTTACCTCATGAACGTGTCGATCCAGGTTTCCCTTTCATGCATTGCGGAGTAGACTACGCAGGGCCCATGTTCATTTTGAACCGCAAAGGAAGAGGAGCAAAGTTAGAGAAGTGCTATATCTGTCTGTTTGTATGTTTCGCTACTCGCGCTATCCATTTAGAGGTAGTTACAAGTCTTACGTCAGAAGCTTACATGCTCGCGCTGAAACGATTCATTTCACGACGCGGTAAACCTTCTGTAATTTTTTCAGACAATGCTAAAACATTTGTCGGTGCGTCTAAAGAATTTTGTACGTTTCTAGATACTGTGGGGGATAAAATAAACGAATTTGCAGTTAGCAATAATATTAAATTCAGTTTCATACCGCCTTATTCGCCTCATTTTGGTGGGTTGTGGGAGGCAGGAGTAAAGTCCTGTAAATTTCATCTGCGACGCGTAATCGGAAATGCCAATCTAACGTACGAGGAGTTCAGCACGGTACTAGCACAGATTGAGGCCGTCCTGAACTCCCGTCCCATGTATCCTATGTCCACAGACCCCAACGACTTACTCCCACTTACTCCTGCTCACTTCCTGATAGGCCGGCCGCTCACTGCGCCCGCCAGCCTGGACCTCACTGATATACCAACTCAGCGACTCACTCGCTACGACCGGGTGGAGCAAATTCGGCAGCATTTCTGGGCGAGGTGGTCTAAGGAATACATATCCGAGCTTCAGACAAGGACTAAATGGCAACAAAGCAAAGACACACTCACACCAGATACTCTAGTCCTTATTAAGGAAGATAATCTGTCTCCGTTGAAGTGGCAGCTCGGTCGTGTCCTTTACACATTCCCTGGCAAGGACGGTATTTCACGAGTGGCCTGCATCAAAACTTCGACTGGCACCACAAGGCGAGCATTCTCCAAAATATGCCCGCTTTTCCCTCAAGATCACAAAGAAGATGTGACGACAACCCGCGAGCCTGCTGTTTCCATTGGAACCCACTGCTTCCAAGGCCGGGGGCATGTTCGTTAACGTACTGCAAGACTCCGCCCCACCACCAGTCAATGCAAGGATGGTTCCTAGGACGAGGGCGGGCAGAGGAGCGCGCGCGGGGAGGGACCGGCTACCGCGGCCATTCGACATTACTGCATCTTATAGATCGTTTGCTTTTCTTTACGAACTCTGTATTTTTTTGAGAATTATACGTTTACTGTTGTACTAAAATCAATCTTAGTAGTCATTGAAGAGCTCCTTCCAAAATTAGAAGACACACGCAGAAAATAGGCCAGATCAACCACCTACATCAACCACATTAAGAGTTAATTAACTTAAATCATCCCGCCAGTATTAATATTCATTTTACTAAATTCATAGAGTTCTACTAATGTTATTTTTAGAAGATAACTATAAATCTACCGGAAGAGCATGAACATGTTGTAACTAAATTAATGAATTAATCTTTTGTTCATTAAGTCATGGATACTGAAAGCTCCTGTTTGTTTATAATATTAAAACTTTAGTTTTTCTATCAGTTCGACATTTATTAGAATTATTATTTGTTTATTTTTTTATTATTTCATAAAGAAAGTATAAATTTTAAAAGTATTAAGTATTTAAAAGAGCCCTAGCTGAATGTGAAAGTAAGCTGAAATTCCGCTGAGAGACTTCATTGTTCTGTTGTTTAACGTTATTTGTTTGGTCCCGCGCCTGCCGCCGCTAACGCTTTGGCCACAGAAGATTGTCGAGGCGTGCAACTCCATCAAGGTAAGTGTTCGTGCTGCGTGCGGAAACAGGCGGGAGCAGACGTTGACGTAAAAAACGTAAAATATTGCAGAGGTCATGTAATTTTTTACTTTTAAACTAATGACTAAATGTGTGAAAATTGTTTGAATACAGTGTTGATTGTTTTCAGCTTGATTTATAAAAATATATTTTTCAATGATTTGAAAAGAAAGTAAAGTGTAAATTTAGCGAAAAATAACGCTAACCTACCGCACTGGGCCAGCGTGGTCGACTAAGGCCTATTCACCCTGATATCAGGGTAGGCTCGAGGCCCCTCGGTGGGGATATATATGAGCTGTTAACAACAACGCTAACTTCATGTTTTCGTTTTGTTTTGTTTCGTTCGCGAAAAAATCTGAAATATGTTTCAGAAGAAAGCAAACACAAACAAAACAAATAAAATGTTGATTTATAAATAACAGACCCTATTCAGTGGGCTTGAGAGAAGAAAGCTACCACGATTATGGATGGCGCAATTTCGCCCACACGTAAAACGACGTCTGCACACGCCTTACTACCGGTCCATGACAATCATCTCATTATTCAAATTAGACATACGATTCAATTAGCTTGTATACGGCAGAGCTATTGATATTTAGAAAATTCATTGTCAAAACAAGCAGTGGGCTTGGCCTTATTTTTATTTATTGGTTATAGAGAGTGAGTGTCATGGATCGAATATTGGCTTGTTATGCTTTGTTTAACAATCATGCTTGCACGGCTTTCCTTGTTTCAGCGCACAATATCCCGTTGGCAATATATTCTGTATTAATATGATTGTGTTGTATATAAATATATTATGGTGTGGTTATGTATAAATAGAAAAGCGTACCGATTCGATTAGTTTCATAGTTGCGTTTTGAAATGTAGCTCTAATCCTAGTTTTTAATTGTAATAGAGGTCAGTACCTTTAAAATTATTCCAACAATCTGTGTTTTAAAAAACGAATCACTATTTTAATCGAGTATAGCATGTTGACGAATTTATTAAAAGAACTGCATAAGTAAAGGTTTTGGAGTTGTATGGTGTTAGATAGAGTACACTTTGCTGTGATTGATAACATTTAGGTATGATTATTAGTTGTGCTAATCAAATAGGAGTGTATTACGAGTGAGGTTGCACATACAATCTGAAGAAAAATATCAATCAGACTAATACTTTCAAATATTTTACAGAACAACATGTCAATGGACGGAAAGGAGGACTATTCAGATCTACCACCGAACCAAAAGAAAAAGAAGTTAAAGGCAAAAGTGGATGAATTGACTAAACAGGTAAGAATAACATGATAGAAGTTACGTTTTTGTAAGTTTAAATTATTTACAGAAACAGCATTGTATGTATAATCTTAGTAAAGTAGTTTTGCCTTAGTTCCACTGTATGATGTGGCATTAGGCCCGCCTTTTGTAAGGTACTTTAAAGTACAATAAAGTTTAAATAAATAAATTCAGTAAACAACTGAAGGGAAGAGAGGTTTTATAAAATATGGAGTCCCATAATCGATTTTGTGTAATAAATTGCATACAGACAGGCACAGGAGAAATAACACACAATCTTTATTAGTGAAACGAGAGCCATCCGTGGTTTGAGCAAAGCTTATTAACTTCACTTAACGTCGCAAAATCAATTGTAAAATCTTACTTCGAATAAAATTTTTTTGATCAAAAATGATTTATTCATTAGAATAAGGGGAATAATGCACTGTGCCAGCTGTTTTCTCCTAAGTCTGTGTAACAAGCCTAAATTATGCTCCATTACAACACTTAATGACGTCTTTTCTGAAGTTAATAAGCTTTGCTTAAACCAAGACCGGCTCTCGTCTCAAACAATGTACAAGTCTAAGCAATGAAAAAGAGATCAAACAATGAAAAAGAGCGATGCGATATCAGTTTGAACGTAACTGGCAGGTTTGCGCAACGTGTGCGCTGTTGTGCAATTTTCCTTTTTTTTTTTAATTGACCTATGCTTGAGTCGAAAAGGTACGACGGATCAATTCCTTAAAGGATGATGACCTTTTTTATATGAGCCCCGTCCCCCCCCTCCAACAGATCTTTTGTATGTGTCAATAGGTTCTTATAGATCTATAGAAAGGCTAGTAACTAGTTTTAACTTCATGATCAATGGGATTTGAAAATTGAATGCTTACAATCTGTTATTTTGGGTACCAATAATAATAGCAAAATGATTTTTTTTCCGAATATCCCGCGTCTTTGAAAGATGTCGCCATAGTAAAAAGTAATCACATAGCTAAGACGCATATACTGAGATACATTTTAAATCTGTTGGTCGATGTTATTTGTTTTTTTGTTTTTTGGGGGGACGTTTTGACACATCATCCTTTGTACGTCTTCTGAGGTAACCTGTGTGTGATGGATGATATCATCGTATCACCTTGTCGTTTCAGGTTGCGCAAGAGCAGGCGGCGATGGAAGGGCTCATGAAAATGAAAGGAGTATACGAAACCAACCCCACGCTTGGCGACCCCTCGTCAGTAGAAGGTGAGTTAATAATAATAATAATAAATGTGTGTTCCGTAGTTGTTGCGTTTTGCAATCTCTTACAAAACGTGCACGTGCTTTTATAATGATAAATATAATACACGGTGATTTCGTAAACTATTCTAGAATGGAATACATTTTTGATACAAGTCATAAATATTTCTAATTCTGATAATGATGTTAATTTTGCCGCTTCTTTCTATTGAAAAATAATGGATTTAGTCACATTAAAATGTATTTTAAACGGTTCGAGTAATTCACTGTCGTAACATATTGTATCCATGGAATACTCTCTTATTATGTTTGTGTGAAATAAATTATGTAATTTAAAGAACTATTTGTGATTTTATGCGAGCGTTTGCATAAGATGTTGTTTTTCCCTGATACCGAATACAAGGTTGCACTCAATTCGACAACTTTCGTTCTAGAAAATTAACAGCTAATTTGTGATTGATTACGTAATTATTTCCCGATACTTTTACCTCGATGACTGAATGGGTTTTGCCTTTTTTATATCCTGTAGTTAATAAAAGCTGTTTTCCTTGTATAATCATTTTGTTAGCTTTCAACGAGGCGAAATTGCATGTAATATGTGTATTGAACACAGTCATGATCTAATAATGTTTAGTTCGAATAGTAGAACATTATTTAGTTCGAAATACTTTCTTGGTCGTGTCTCTTGACTCCAGAGAATAGTAGCAAAAGTAGCGTGCGTGGGAATGATATAAATTGTACGCAAGTTAAGGGATTAGTTTACTTCATCATGTGGGTTTCGATGTAAGCCTAACTCATAAACCCGGGTGTCAGAATGACCTATTAAGCCGTCTAAAGGGCTTCACACACAGCAGCTATAATGTAACGAAGAATGTAATGTACATTAATATACATTATAGCTGCTGTGTGTGAAGCTCTTAAGGCTTCTTACTTATTATTACGTACGATAAAGCACGGAATTACCTTTCTTTTCAGTATATTTGTTTGACGAAACATTGACTTAGTTAAGTGATGTAAATATCCTAAAGTTAAAAATAAATACTTTGAACTTTGAATGCTCTATCAGGATTCAAAAACCGAAACTTCGAAAAATGAAGCGGTGGTTTTACAACATTAGGTAAAAGTCCTTTATTGACAAAATGGAATGTTTAACTGTATTAATGATGATGATTATTTACGCAGGTCAACTAAACGAATGTTGCGACAAGTTGAAGAGATTGCGTACGCAGCTACACAAGTTTGAGGAGTTACTGAACGAGGCGAACAACCAAGTGTGCCCGCCCGCCGTGCATCCTACCGCCCGCACCAACGGCACGGCGCCGGGGCAGGCCACCAGGTATCTATACGACATTTCTGACTATTCATAAATGTTGAAAAACTGTTACCCCCAATTAATCATAAACGTATGTAAACTTACAATATTCTGTCCCTTTCCGACATTGAAATGTTTATGAAAATAATATAGACAGACATGTCATTGTTGGAAATTGACTGAATTATTTTTATTTAAACCTTTACAAGGCAGTGGCCACTATATTGCTACCTTAATTTTAACATTATACCTTTAACATAAAGTCGAAAACTAATTAATTTTATAAAGTTGTTTTGCCTTATAAAGGGTTAATAAGCAACGAATAAAGGATTTCAGTTTTTCACTCACTGTCAGTTAAAAATTACATATAAATACTACTACTACTCAGCCCCTCGGTGGGAACATATACGAGTTGTTTACATACACACTACTACTCAGCTAACAACAATCCACTGCAAGACTAAAGGTTCTGGCTTTTACTGTTGCCATAAACTCAACATTTCGCAGGAGGGTTGACACAAATCCTAAAACTAGCAAAATAATTGTAGTACACACAGACTATTAAGGCATTTTACTAATTACCCTGATGTATTCCCCAGCATCGGATCAAACAACAGCGAGTC